>PVKE010013622.1:0-36270 GCA_004027555.1 Craseonycteris thonglongyai | reverse complement strand
GTCATAAAAGCCTGGAATGATATTACTGAAGAAACAGTAATCAGGTCTTTCAAGAAGTGTGGTATATCAAATTCTTTGGACGGTATGGAGGATGACTTCTTGTGGCAAGATGAAGGGGAAGCCGAAGCTGAAGCCACACCATCTGATTCAGAATTTGATCCATATGATGACTGTCTTACAAATGTACCACAAGAGGTCACTGATGAACATATGATGTCAGAAGAAGAACATGATGAGGATTTTGAAGGATTTTAAGCTCACAATGCTCCTCTGCCTAGAAAAACCTCTTATCATCCCAGTCAGTCACAAACAAGCGTTTTCTGCAAGTTCTTCATGTAATTTTCTTTCCAGATGATGCCATCATTGTTAATGTTCTCTTTTGGATTTCATGTTTCTCGGTCAAGTTCATGGCATTGCCATTTGTGAAGAGACCTTCCATTTATCGTATCACTGTACGGTATATTACGGTATGTTCGAAAAATGTCATTCATTAAAAATTTAATTAAAGAAAGAACTGGTGTTGCCTCGGAAGTGGGGGGTAGTCTTATACAGCGAATATAGGCCTAAACCTATGTTTTAACTGTAAAATTAGGGGGTCGTCTTATACGCCCGGTCATCTTATAAGCCTGAAAATACGGTATCAGACAGAAAAATATGCTAAAAATTGAAAATAAGAATCCTAAAATAATAGCATAACCAATTCACAAAGAACCCTCAGAACTCCTGTTTAATCCCTGCTTTCCCATTCTCTGCCGCTCAACAAATGCCTGAAGATGATCTTTTCAAAAGTCTAGATTTATTAACCTGATAGGTATATTTTTTAAAAGATTTATTTTACTGTTTGAGAGAATGTGTGTGTGAGAGACAGAGACAGAGAGAAGGGGAGGGCCCAGAGCAGTCTCCATAGTTGCACATCATTTGTTGTGACATAGTTTCATTCCACACAGGTTGAAGTGGGGCCACACAGCAGGAACCAAATTAGGGCCCTCCCATATGGAAAGCAGGAACCTTCACCACCAAGGTACCCTGGTGGTTACCAGTTTTGACAAAGTTCAGCACATGGATTTTGCACTGGCCTGGACCAGGAATTGAACCCCTGACCTCCCGACTATGAGGCAAGCACTCAACTCCTAAGCTATCCCAACATCCCCCTAACAGGTATATTTTGAAAAAAAAGATTGCAAATGATTTATTAGAAACCTTATCAACAAAAAAGTCCTTAGTCAGGGGAAGCTGGGATGGCTCAGTGGGTTGAGTGCTCGCTTTGCAGTCCGGGGACCGAGGATCAAATCCTGGCTCCGGCCCAGATGGACCCATATGCTGAACTGGAGTGTGCCCCTAGTTCAGTTCTTGTCGGGGCCTATGCGGGAGGCTCCTGGCCCAGTTCCTGCCCTGTGCAGCCTCACGCCCACCTGTGGAGTGAAACTACTGGTATATGGAAAACTAATGCTGTCAACTATGGAGATTGCTCTGGGCCCTCCCTCTTCTCTCTGTCACTCTGTCTCTCTCTCTGTGTCAAAAAACAATAAAAAAAAGTTCTTAGTTGAAAAAGACTGAAAGTTCATATCACAACCAACAAAGTACCTTTATTGTTGCTGATTATTTGTACGTTTAAGCTAATACTTGTGCATCATAAAATGTGTAATATTCTCATTTTGAAGAGAATATTCAATTGTATTTTCTTAATTCCACGACACTTTTTAACTGTGTAAGACAGAATACTATTTCAAGTATTTTTTAAAGTAATTACTGGAGTGATACAACTCTACCTGGCCATTTCATTTAAAATTCTCACATAAATGAGGTAAGCATCACCTCTTAGAGAATTCTGTCTTTGCCTTATGTTTACCTAGTTGTAATATAATGTTACTAAATATAAATCTTTTCTCCTAAGCTATAATGTAATTCTGCTCTTAGACATAATCTCCTGGATTTATAGTTGATTTGTATAGATGATATAATAATTATAACATAACATAACTTAGGCTTTCATAAGAGAGAGATACAAAAATAAGAGAGAAGTCCACTTCTCTTTTAAGTAATGGCATAACATACCATTATTATGGTGCAGAGGCTCTGTGGTATCTGGTATCCAGGTTTCCGTTGTCATTTTCCAAATTGGCAAAAGTGATAAGCCTTCTTCTGTGTGGTCAAGAATGCTCGATACCATCTAATGAAGAGAGAAAGGGGAAAATGGTATGATGTCCCTACCATTTAAAACACAACATAAAATGTGCAACCAAAGTTTCTACTCATGTTCTATTTAATAAAGATTGGTCATATGACCATATAGAGATGCAAAGAGGGCAGGGAAATCTAGTCATTATTGTGAAAATCCATGAGCCAGCCAAAACTCAAGGTTTCTATTCTCTGAGGGACCAGATTAAGAACAGATATTGAGAGATGTCTTTGTTTTGATTTTCCCCAAAACAAATGCTGCCCCAAGAAGTTGATTTTAAAGTGATCAAAGGAAGCAAAAATAAGAATATGGGAGAAGTCAAAAGAAAACCCCACAATAATAAAGCATTGGTAATCAGATTACTTCTATGGGCCGTGGAGTTGTAGTCATTCGGGTACACTTGGAGAGACAAAATCAGAATCATTCCATCTGAGAATGAGAGGCTGAGGCATTTGTTTTAAACTTCTATCCCCCAATGGATGAAGGTTGCAGCTAAGAATATTTACTATCACATACTTGTTTGTGTGCCATGGAATAAGCTTGCACTATGCTAGAAATAGCCTTCAGGCAAGGACAAAAGAATAGCCACTAGAGGTAGGAAGCCAGCAGCACACTGGAAATGTCACTGCTAATACAGGTAATCTCAGATGCATCACCATAATATGGGATTCCAACAATAGCCACAACAGGCAAAACTTAGCTTTCTTTATGTTTCAGTAATATCAATTTTTTATACTTAGAAAAGTTTATCTGTTAATGACAAGCCTAAAATTACAATATTAAAAGAATATCTCCTGCAAAATTTACGTTTCATATGGTTTCATGTTTAAAAACAAATATCAAAAATCTCAAAATACTCTAATTTTTAGGACACATTTATATGATTGGCTTAAGTATCTTTTATATATAATAATAACAATCATATTTTCTTCTGCTTAGTCAAATCCAAATAAATCTAAGTCATTATTTTAGAGCAAAATTTTCATTCTCTGATAATTTTGAAAATATAAGACAAGTATTGTTGTTTCAGGGTTAATATTAAATATCATGCTATTATTACAGTACTCCCAGCACTCTGAAGTGTAGATATTAATACTGTGTTGTATCTTCTATGCATATAAAGCACTTGAGTATGAGGTATTTGTCTTCTTATCCTTCCAATCCTCTTGGAGGAAAATCTATGCATTGTTCTTAATGGGTATTCAATTAAGAATTGCTAAACTGAAAACAATCTTCCATTTTAAACTTCACTCACAAAGAATAATAAATAAAAAGTCATAAATTCTGTATCTGCAGCTAAATTTTATTATTCAGATTCTGCCTTAAAATTAGGTCCTAGATGGGATTTGGTATACATATAGACATGATTCCTGGCCACTTCTGAAGAACAAGATGCCAGTCATAATCATCACGTAAAGAACAAAGTATATTAATATTTAACTTGAAATGAATTAGTGCCAGAGGGATGGGATGCTGAGATGGATCAGCAAGTTGAGTGCTCACCTTGCAGCCCCAGGGTCTCAGGATCAATTCCCAGTCCCAGGGCATACTTCCCATGTGGGAGGCCCCTGGCTCACAGGGGCATGCCTCCCATGCAGGGGGCCCCCAGTCCTTTTCCCACCCTGCATGGCCCAGCTCCCACCTGTGTGAAATGAAACCATGTTGAAAACTGATGACATACACCTAATGGAGACTGCTCTGGACCCTCCCCCTTCTCTCTGACTTTGTCTCTCTGTGAAAACAATAAAATAAAAGTTTAAAAGAAAATTTCTTCCAGAAACTTACATACATGTCCTCTACAAGATGTAATAAAATATTACATCAGGGTAATACAAAACTATATTTTCAATGAACAATCCAATTAGAAGTAGGTCCACCTTCAACTCTATTTAAATTTTATTAGCTGAAACAGCAAAATGACCTTTTAGTAAGGGAAGTGATAGGACATCATGAAAGTGGGAGAATACAATATTCAAATTATGGTAATTATAAAAAATAAAAATTTTAATTTTTTCTATAATAAAATGTGGTTTGTTTTAACAATATATGTTTTCAATTAAATTCACATCTGATTAAGAAATATTCTGTATTTTATTTACAATTTATGCTGGACTGTAAGGTAGTGAAATATATTGACTAGTCTCATGATAAGCAGGCAGATATTGCTGATAGATTTTATACTTTATATAGTAATCACATAAGGAACTTTTGTCTTAATTATTAAAATTTATTGGGGTGACATTGGTTGGTAAAAATTATATAGATTCCAGTGTATAATTCTAAATTACATCATCTGTGTATTGCATTGTATTCACCACCCATAGCCAGTTCTCTTTCTATCACCATATATTTGATGCCCCACCCTTTCTGGCCCCCCTACTTTCCCACTCATTTCCTCCTTTATCCTCAAGTAACCACTAAACAATTGACTGTGTCCACGAGTTTTTGTTTCTTTGTTACTTTCAGTTTTATATTCCACCTATAAGTGAAGTCATATGGTTCTTGATTCTTTCAGTCTGACTTATTTTGCTTGATATGATGGTTTCAAGGTCCATCCATGTTGTCACAAATGGCTGTATTTCTTCTTTTTTATTGCTGAGTTGTATTCCATTGTGTAAATGTACCACAACTTCTTTATCCAGTCATCTATGAAAGGACACTTCAGTTGTTTCTATGACTTGACCACTGTGAACAGTACTGCGATGATGAACATTGATATACATATATCTTTGTGAATTAAGAGGGATTGCTGGATTGTATGGTAATTCCATTCTTAATTTTTTGAGGAATCTCCATACTGTATTCTATAGTGGTTGTACCAATTTACAGTCCCACCAGCAGTGTATGAGGGTTTCTTTTTCTCCACAGCCTCTCCAGCACTTGTTATTTCTTGTCTTTTGATTATAGCTATTCTAACAGGTGTGAGGTGGTATCTCATTGTGGTTTTAATCTGCATTTCCCTAATAGCAAGTGATGTTGAACTTTTTTTCATAAGTCTGTTGGCTATTTGTATGTCTTCAAGGGAACTGTCTACTCAGGTTTTCTGCCCATTTTTCAATTGGACCATTTGTTTTTTGTTATTGTTCTTGAGTTGTATAAGCTCTTTACAGATTTTAGATATTAGCTCCTTATCAGAGGCCTTGTATGTAACTATTTTCTCCCATTTGCTGGTTTCCTTTTTACTTTGTTGGTGATTCCCTTTGCTGCGCAGAAACTTTTTACTTTGATACAGTCCCATTTAATTTGATGTAGGCCCATTTAGTTTGATTTAGTCCCATTAGAAACTTTTTAAAATTCCTGGTTTCCATCCTCAACCAAAAGAATCAGCATCTCTCAGGATGGTATGTAATAATATTTTCTGAAGACTTCCCAGGTTAATTCAATGTTGTGGACAAAGTTGAGACCTATCAATTACATAGGAAAAAAAACACATATTGTTAAAGTAACATCATATGTCACTAATATTACACTGTAAAAGTATCAAGATACTATTCGGTGACATAAACTAATATTAAAGATGAGAATTTATAATGCAAAATATTCTATTGAAAGATAAAACATGAAATGAAATAGTGTAATAGTAGTTTCTTAAAGAGTAGATCTTAAGGGATGCTGGGATAACTTATCAGGTTGAGAGTTTGCCTTGCAACTTTGAAGTTCAAGGATCAAATTCCAGCCCAGGCCTGTGTAAACCCATATGCTGAAGTAAGGCTCAACTGGTAACCATGAAGATGGTTTCACTGAGAAAGTTCTCACCTCCCATGCAGAAGACCCCCAGTTTGGTTTTCACCCCACACAACCCCACATTCACCTGTATAAAATGAGACTATGTCACAACTAATGACATACAACTATGGAGATTGACCTGGGCCCTTCTTTCTCTCTCTTATTTTTCTCTCTCCCTCTCACCTTCTCTCGAACAATAAAATAAATCTCTAAAAAACAGAGTAAGTCTTTAATTTTCTGATTCTTTTCCTTGTGCTATCTGTTATTATATAGATTGAATTTTAAATAACTAAACTACATAAAGGACTTTCAATATATAAGAGGAGCTGCAACATCAAACTAAATGAGATAATAGTTTTTAATGAGAGGTTTTGAGAAGTAATAAATTCAATTATAACACACTCTTCATCTTTCCTTCTTTGGAGAATACTCATAGTTTTTGTGTGTGTGTGTGTGTGTGTTTTTGTTTGTTTTTTTTATTTATTGTTAAATTTAATGAGGTTACATTGGTTGGTAACTCATAGTTTTTTATAAGAAATCTAAAAATGAATAATAAAGCTGTAGATGAAAATCTTAATTAACATTTATCATATAGATTTTTTCTTGTTTTAGAATCAATAATTATATTAAGATTTAAATATTAAAAATTATATAACCACTTTCACTTCTAAAATATTTTACTGTATATTTAAATAACAACTAAACTACTTCTTTTGTAAGGTTTTCAATTAACTATAACTCCTCATCATATATATATATATATATATATATATATATATATATATATATATATATATGTATATATATGGACCCATATGGTGAGCTGGGGTGTGCCCCCACTTCAGCTCTCACTGAGGTTAGCTTCCTATGTGGGAGGTCCCCCGTTCAGCTCCAGCCCCGGGCAAGAGACCCTCTGGCTGGTTCCTGCCATGTGCAGCCCTACCACCACCTGTGGAATGAAACTATGTAGAAAAATAATGATGTGCAACTATGGAGACTGCTCTGGGCCATCCCCCCTTCGCTCTGTCTCTCTTTCTTTTTCTCTTTCTCTCTTTCTGTCAAAAACAGTAAAAATAAATCTTTAAAAAGATTACATAGGAATTCTCACCAAGGGTTCTTAACGTACCATTGCCATTAGTAGTTTTGAACCATATTGTTAGGAATATGCTACTAATAATAAAAAAACACAAAATTTTGTTAATAATTTTCAGGTTTTAGAACAAATAATTTCAAGCACTTTTCTACACTCATATTTCTCTCACCTGAATGCCAATATACTATTTTGAGTAAGTAAAAAAAAAAAAATTAGATTTATGATTAGGATGCTGAAAATTGTGTGAATGAATGTGTTACATAATTTATTTTCATTTACTGATTGTAGTTTGACAAAAAAAATACCAAAATGTTTAAAACCTCTAATGTTAAAAAATAGATATTGTAGATTCAAGCTCAGAAAGTGTAGTTTCTATATGTCTAGTCAGTAATCTTTCAACATTGACCAATAATAGTTTGATTAAGTGCCTTCTGTCTGCTCCTGTAACAGAATGCTAAAATGGAACTTTCAGTTAAGAATGTAAAGAGAAATGTCACGTATCAAAGTGAGATGTCAAACTAAATTCAAATTTCAAAATAGGTGATGAAGAAACAGTTGAGTTACCCAAACTTCTCACTGACATTGAAAATATGAAAGTATTTTGAAAGTTGTATAGAAAAAAAAAGGTTTTGTGCTTTTTTTTAACAGAATTTTAAAACTTTTGGTTTACTGAATCACAAAGATAAATCACATCTTGTACTAAAAAAAAAATCCCCTTGATAATTTATAAAAGGAGTTGAAAGCTCAGAAACTGATGTACAACGCCATCAGCAAGGAGTTAGACAATGTTCCCATTGATATAACTTTCACATACTTGTAAATGTTCATCCAATCTGCCTGACCACATACATGACCTTATGCTAATATGATGAACTCACTACCACTCACTTCTGTGCTTCTAGAATTTCTACCTTTATACCTTTCTGCTTACTTTCTTTTAATAAACTAAGAGAGTTATTCTATTTTCACATTCTCTTAATATAAAGGCCAAGTAGATAATAAATAAATTAATTAATTAATTAATTAATTTTTAGAAATGGGGGTTGTCCTTTAGCATGGATTCTGTTTATAAATTCATAACATACTTACAATCTACTAATTGAGTGTGATGGATAATCTACTACCAGAGCTCTTCAGACCTATGTACTTGATGATTCTGTTTGGATTGAGGATATGAAGGAAGGATCTTGACCCTTCATCAAGGTAATCTAAATTGGGTCAGTTGAAAATTTCCCTGTGAGCAAAAGTATCAGTGCACAAAGCATCACAGTATATCTCTATTAAATTCCTCCTGTTCAATTATGTTTTTTATTAGATAATAAAGACTATTTTACTGACTACTCCAATTTTGTGTTATATGTAATTTTGATATTCATGCCATCTATGATATTAATAATTATATTGAATACAAGAGGGATGAGGGCACAGTTTGGTGGCCCAATTTTCAATACATTAAAAATTTCTTCCAAGTTGGCCATGATATATTAATCATATCCTTCAGAGAAAGCTTTTCAACTACCATATGTCAATGATTCTAAGACTTACACATTTTCAGATCTTAACATATCTAAAACCAGAAGCGTATCTCACAATTACTGTTAACCAGGCAGTAGTCAATGGTATATAAAGCTTATAGAACTTGTATCAATCGTTTGGTAGAAAACTTTGAAGACAACTGTGGAGGACTAATTGAAAACTACCACATCATCAGTTTTTTTGATGCCACAGAGGACAATATTGAGTGGAAAAACATAAAACCTAAACATGATTTAAGAGAGTTTGAATGTGAAGATATCTTAAAAATAACTAAAGAATTAATGTAACTTAAGTGTTTGTTTTAATATAAACATGAGTAAAACATGAAATCTCTATTTCAAAATTTAAGCTAAAACTTTTTTCAGTAAATATAATGTAGCACTTTTAAGGAATAAGAAAGTACTCTTAAAATGCTTTTATTTTCATTTTTTGTGTTAGAAGGAGAAACTCAACAATTAATATTTTAGATTTATAATAGATTCATAATATAATATATTTAAGATATTAAATAATAATAAAGATATGTAATAACTAACTAGAATTAAAAGAATGGACTAATTCCAAAGTTTATTAGAGTCAGGAAATAATTAAGATTAGAGTAGAAATAAACAAAAAAGAAAACAAAAAAATATTAATAAAAAAATGTTTTTAGGATCAACAAAATTGAGAAAACTTTAGCTACACTAAGAAAGAAAGAGAAGATTGAAATAAATAAAATCATAAATAAAAGAGGAGATATTATAACTTGCACTATAGAAATTAAAAGACGTATGAAAATACTATGACAATTACATATCAACAACTTGGAAAACCTAGAAGTAATGGACAATTGTTAGAAACATACCACCTATCAAGACTGAACCATGAAGAAATAATAAATCCAAACAGACCAATAACAGATAAGAAGATTAAATCTGTAATAAAAATCTATACAACAACAACAACAAAAAAAAAAAAACAACAACCAGAATCTAATCACTTCCCTGGAGAGTATTTAAAGAATTAACCACAATTCTCTGCAATTCTTCCAAAAAATTGAAGAGGAGGGAACACTTCCAAACTCATTTTATATGGCTAAGATTACTAAGATGCCAAATCCAAAAAAGGACACTACAAGAAAAGTATAGAACAATAACCCCTGTTAACATAGATGGAAATGTCCTCAATAAAATGTTAGCAATCTTAATTTAACAGCACATTAAAAGGATCATACACCATAATCAAATAGAATTGATGCTGGACACATGGATGATTCTGCATATAAAAATTAATTAGTGTAATACACTACATTAATAAAGGATAAATATCATACGATCGCCTCAATATGTATAGAAAAAGTATTTGAGAAAATTTAACACCCTTCATGATAAAAACTTTCAACAAACTGAGAATAGAAGAAGATTATTTCAAGAAAATGAAGGTCACATTTGATAAGCAATAGCTAACATCATACATAGCAGTGAAAAGCTGATTTTTGTTTTCTAAGAACAAAACAAGGATGCCCACTCTCACCACTTAAATATCGAATATTAGCTATAGCATTTAGGTAAAATAAATAATAATAAAAATAAAAGGTGGGAAGCCGGGATGGCTCAGTGGGTTAAGCACTCACTTTGCTGCGCTGGGGACCGGGGATCGAATCCAGTCCCGGTCCGTGCGGAACCATATGCTGAACTGGGAGCTCTCCCAGTTCAGTTCTCTCTCTGTCTCTGTCTCTGTCAAAAATAGATAAATAAATAAAAATATATAAAAAAAATAAAAGATACCTAAATCTCAAAGGAAGAAGTAAAATTATGTGTTCACAGATGATATGAGTTTGTGTGTAAAAAAATCTTAAAGATTACCCAGTAAAACTATTAGCACTAATAATCATATTCAGCAAGGTATCATGTAACAAAATCAACATCAAAAATTAGTTGCACATATGCACACTAACAACAATCTGAAAAGGAAATAAAAAATATAAGCCCACTTACAATAATACCAAAAATTATAAAATATTTTGGTATAAATTTAAACGAAGAGACAAAGGACTTATCCACTAAAAAATACAAAACATTGCTGAAAGAAATTAAAGTAGATAGAAATAAACAAAAAGACATCCTTTATCTGTCAACTGGAAGACTTAATATTGCCGTACTATTCATACTCTCCAAAGTGGTCTACAAATTCAGAAAATCTCTATAATTATCCTAATGGCATTTTTCACAACAGGAAAAAACTAAATTTATAAGTAATCATAAAAGGCCAATAACCAAAGAAATCTTGAGAAAAAAAAGAATAAATTTAAAGCCATCATATGTCCTGACTTCAAAATATATTGCAAAGCTACAGTAATCAAAAAATTCTGATACTGAAATAAAGACACACATATAAGAGTTAGACCAATGGAATAGAATAGAGAACTCAGCAATGAACACATACACATATGGTAAAATTATCTCCAACAAGAATGACAAAGACAAAGTAATGAGAAAAGGATAGTCTCTTCAACAAGTGGTATTGAAAAAATTGTATATCCACACACATACATACACAAAAAAATTAAATAAATTTGGACACATCTCATACCACACATAAAATCCAACTCAAAATTAAATGTAAGACCTGAAACTATAAAACTTCTAGAAGAAAGTAGTAGAAAACCTTCATGACTTTGGTTTTGACAATCGTTTCTTAGATGTCACACCAAAAGCACAGGTCACAAGAGCAAAATTTGAAAAGTAGGACTATATAAAACTAAAAAGCTTGTGCACATTAAAGGAAACAAACAGAATGAAAAGCAGTTTACAGAATAGGAGAAAATATTTGCAAACATATCTGATAAAAGGTTAATATTCAAAATGTATAAGGAATCTCTACAGTTAAATTGCAAAAGTAAAAAAGGAAGCTCCTGGTTTAAAAAGATGCAAAGGACTTGAATACACACTTCTCTAAAGAAGACATACAAATGGCTAACAGGAACATGAAAAGATACTCAGCATCACTAATCATTAGAAAAATGGAAATCAAAACTACAATCCATATCACCCACATGTGTTGGAATGACTATCATTAACAGAGGGAGGAGAAAAAGAAAAGAAGAAAGATGAGGAGGAGAAGAGGAGAGGGAAGGGGAAGAAGAAGAGGAAAGAGAGAGGGAGGGAAGAAATAGCAAGTATTGATGAGGATGTAGATAAATTGACATGTGTATGCACTGTTGGTCAGAATATAAATAGCACACTGTTATGGAAAAGAGTATGTAGTTTTCTCAAAAAAAATTAAAAATAGAATTACCATATGATCCAGCAATCCCACTACTGAGTATTTTAACCAAAAAAATTGAAAATAGATTATCCATGAGATATTTGCACTCACTTTTTATTGCAATATTATTCACTATATCTGTAGGTAAAAACAAAGATCTAAATAAACACTCATCAACGGATGAATGATAAAGAAAAACTTGAAGTGTTCATCAACAGATAAATAGACTATAGAATATTAAGACTGGATAAAGAAGTTGTAGTACATTTACACAATGGTATATTAATCAGCCATAAGAAAAGATAAAATACTGACATTTGTGACAACACAGATGGATCTTAAGATCATCATGTTAAGCAAAATAAATCAGACTGAAAAAATCAATAACCATATGACCTCACTTATATGTGGAATATAAAATTGAAAGGAACAAAGAAACAAAAACTTATGGACACAGTCAATAGTTTAATGGTTACTTGAGGGTAAGAGGGTAGAGTGGGGGAAGGAGGGAGAAGGCATCAAATATATGGTGATGGAAAGAGAACTGACTCTGGGTGGTGAGCACACAATTCAATACATAGAGAATGTACAGTACAATTGTACACCTGGAACCTGTATATTTTTTTACCTACCAATGTCACCTCAATAAATTTAACAATTAAAAATAAGTTAAAAAAAGAATATCCTACCATATGCTGCCACACCAATAAAACTTAAAGACAAAATAAACCAGTCACAATTGGAAAAATACTGTATGATTCCACTTATAGAAAGTATCTAACATGGTCAGACTCACAGAAACAGAAAGTAAAATGTTGCTTTCCAGGGGCTTGGTGTACTAGGGGTGTGTGAAAATAGGGAATTGCTCTTCAAAAAGTATAGAATCTCAGTCAAGCAAGATTTAAAATGTTAATAAATCTACTATTTATTTATTAAATTTATTAAATTTATTAAATTATTAAATATTATTAAATACATAACTATGCTATTTATATAATAAATATACTACTATTGCTTAATAAACTTTGATAACTAATTAACAATTTTGAAGTGTCAAAAGATGTCAGTAACACACATAATTAAGCCAAGAACCAGCAATTTTAAAATGCTGCTATTATATAAAACAATAGTAAAATTCCTCAGTGGAGTAGTTGTTTGAAAGTTGCATGATGGCTCTTAATAGCCCACTGTTCTTCTATTATAACTAATCTTTGTTGATGCTACTAGTAAAAGATCTATTGTTATTACTTTGTCATACTCATATACTAACATTCAATTAAAACTGTTTTCTCATGCCTAATGCCAATTTTTTAATGATGCCCAATAATAAGCCAAATATATTAATACCATGCAACTGTGTAGTATTAACTGAGATTATATATGAGTGCTAATATATGAACAAGAATAATTGGATTCTATACAGATTTCCCCCCATTAGCTGTGTGACCTCAAGCAAAATATTTAACATTCCCTGGGCTCACTTCTTTCCGAGAGGATGATGAAAAACTGAGGTGCTTCCAGGAATAGTATTTTTTCCTAAGTAACCGTAACATGAATACAACTGGGTCTATTTGCTTCTGCTTTGTGGCACATTTCCATATACCATCACATTCAATTGATAAAAGACCCACATTCCAAATATACTAAGATGTATTTTTGTATCTTTCTGAAGATGGACAAAGGGTCATACATTGCATAACACAGAGCAATACACTCTAGAATTTCTCTGCTACCTTCTGTTCTCAAATATTCACAATGGCTTGCTCAGAAAAATCTCTCCCTCTCTGACCTTATATTTGCTTTCTGAAAATCTTTCCTCCAAAAACTCCCATCAATGATCCAGCATTGACATTTTTACTGTTGTAGATTCTCTATGTACCCTACCACCCTCAGCTGTGTGTGGAGATCAGTTAAGCCTTTTCAGATTTCAATCACTTCTTTTTACCCATTATTCCAATCAGCCCCACGGAGCAAAGTAGGCAAACACTTATAACTTAATTCTTTTCCTTTTATCTGTATGAAATTTTCAAATGTCACTAAAAATTCTCTGTGTCCCAATTCTGATCCAATCATGCATAATATTGAACATAATCCCAAGGATATTCTTTTAAAGACACTCACAACTTTGGCAGCACCAACAGTAGCATTACTGCCAGACATAAGATGTGTAATTAAAATAGATGACACAATGCTTTTTCTCTTAGAAAAAAATTCTGGTGGTTGAGAGAGTACATTGTAGAGCCCAGATCTTAGCTAAGAAATGAAAAATAATAAATGAGTTAAAATTATACTTTTTTTATTTATGGGAGATTATTCAACTGTTTTTTAGGCTCAAAGTAAGATACAATCTTCTTAACAAAATTGCTTTGGATGCAAAATCTGTTACAAAATATGACATTAAACAAATACCAATACTTTAAAAAATAATCTTTTTATTATTTTGCTTTATTTTATGTTTATCTATTTATGTATTTATCAGAAAATAAACTTTAGTTATTATTACATGTACTTAGAGATACAGTCCCTAAAAGAGTAATCCCAGTGATATAAAAATATCTTAACTGACTAAAATTGTTAATCATATTTCATAGAGTAAAATACTAAAATGATACAAAGATCTACCCGTGTTTCCCCGAAAGTAGGACATACCCCCAAAATAAGACCTACTTACAGTTTTGCCTCTCGCTGAAATACGTATAAGGCATCCCCCCGAAAATAAGACCTAGCGCATCTTTGGGAGCAAAAATTAATATAAGACACTGTCTTATTTTCGGGAAAACAGGGTAAGACACTGTCTTATTTTCGGGGAAACAGGGTATCTAGAGTATACGTTGAATGGCTCGTACTTCACATTTCACCTCACTGGCTAATCTGGTTAAAAGACAGTCCTGGGTATAATACAGGTTTTAGAGACATTTTCAAGGCTTTTGACATTTCTAGGCATTAGCTTTAGTTGAATCTACAAATTTACCTAAATTCTCTCTCAATTATCATGGAGCCAAATAGTTACTAAGATAATATACTTTTAATCAAATGAAGAAAGCATTTAAAACTTGTCTAAATTGAATACTACTTTCTATCTGGAGCCTAGAATTTCAAACTTCCAAAACAACAACTTCGACTTTTTCTCCTACAGCATGGCAATAGATAGACACACACACACACACACACACACACACAAACGCTTATTTCCTCTTATTACCCGAAAACATGCCCTTTTTATTCTCAATTATTTTGATTTGTTCAGTTTGTTGGATGTCTTAGTAGAAGTATTTACTAATCAACCAAAAGAAAAATGTCACAACGCTGTACCAACATTTCACTTCAGATGCTCAGTACTCCCGTTGCTCCATTTATGTGAAACCATTCTATTCACAGCTCCCGAGAAAGAGGTTGGCCTCAAGGGCCATAACACATACAACTTGTCTGAGTTCCTTCTTGGCCAAACCAGAAAAAGATACTTAGTTCAACTTCAACAATAATCGATAGGCTTTCCAGAAACATACAAGGTTGCCTGCTATAGCAAGATAAACTGAAATAAGCTGGTTTTTTTGTTTTGTTTTGTTTTGTTTTGGCATGTCAGTTTGGAGAGAAATGAGCAATTGATGAAGGAACTTAGAGCTGAACAATTGCCTTCAGATGATCAAGAAGGTGTAATCAGGGTGTGGAGGCAGGAAAGTTAAATCTGGGAACGAGCATCACAGGGAGCCAAATTCATGAGGAAAGTGAATAAAAACTGAGTCAAAAGCAAAACAAAAACAGAAATAAGAAAAAAAAATTAGTTAACGATTAGTTAAATGATAGAAGCTAGCTAGTTAATGACTAAATACAAGGTAATTGTTAATACCTTTTCATATTTGGAATACCGCAATAGTATCTTACCGATAGCCCTGTTATGCTTGCCCACAGAGAACTATCCCTTCTCCATATAGCAGTCAAGATAGTCTTATAAGTCACACATCCCATCATGTGATAGTCTTGCTCAAAATTCTCCAAGAATGTCCCATTGTGTCAAGAATAAAATTCAATCTCTCACATGAGCTACCCAGTAATTATTACTTCAACCCATCATGTACCACTCTTGCCCACTAACTTAGCAACTGTAGCTTAAACATTTTGTCTCCAGATCTTTTCTTTATTCTGAGCTCTAAGAAAATGTCAGCTCTTGTGAAACAATGCTCCTGACCACCTATTCTAAGACACCTCAGTTCCCTCAATCCCTCTGCTAGTCAATAACCCATCACCTGGTTTTATTCTCTTTTTAGCATTTGTTGTGAGCTACAATTCTCTTACTTGTTTACTGGTTAAGGTCTGTTGTCTTTCCCCTACATGAGACTATAGACAGACCATGCCTATACCAGTGCTTAGAACATAGTAGAAACTCAATAAAATGTTTAAGAAAGAAATAATAAAAAGATGAAAAGAGAGGAGGGAGAAAAGAATGGAAAAGGGAGAAACAGATTGAAGGTGGTATAAGGAAGGAGGAAAGAAACTTCTGCAAGAAACCCCAGCGTAGATTTAGAGTCTGTGTTATTGTAGTATATTCTGATTTTTCTCCAAGAATCCTTAGATTTTTTTCACAGTTCTCAGTTCCTACAATGTCAGTGGTCTGGTTGTTCATATTTTCCTGGTTGTCTGATATACATAAAGCTTTATAACAAACGCTCACTTATATGAAGTAGTTTGTATAAATTTCAGTTCCTTCTTACTAAAAGAAGAAAATGCTTATAGGCATAGCAATAATGGCAGAGAAAAACTGATCATTTAAGAATAAAATGTTTAATTATATTTGTTTTTAGTTTCTATTATCCTGTTATACAAATTATTTTACCTAGTTAAGTTTTTCCTTAATATAAAAATATATTCATGTTGAAATTTTTAGAAAGTATAGAAAGACACAAAGAAAAAGTAAATCCTACCATAATCTTACCACCCAATGATGACCACTGATAATGTTCTTGCATGAATTTTAAATAAAAGTAAAATCATAATCTACCTAGTTATTTGTAAACTGGTCTTTTACTCACTAACATATCAATAATATTCCACATCTTTAAATACATTTTGATGTACTTTTTTTGGTGTCTGTATTTTATTTTATATAATATAAATTATTTTATATAGTTTATCATTATTTTATATTTAAATTAGTTAGAATTATCACAAATATAAATAATGTTGTGGGAAAGCCGGGATGGCTCAGCAGGTTAAGCACTTGCTTTAAAGCCCCGAGGACTGAGGATCAAATCCTGGCTCCGGCCCAGGCGGACCCACATGCTGAACTGAGGTGTGCTTCCCGAATGCAGTGAGGCCCCCAGTTCAATTCAAAAAAATAAAATAAATAAATAATTAAATAAATAATGTTGAAATGAACTTTCATAAAATTAAGTTTTTATGTACAGTCATGTTTTTCCTTAGAATAAACCCAAGGAGATATTTTTTGTCATGTATTATTTTGTCTTCTGAGTCACAATCATACAACTATACAATACTAAAAATTCAATCAAATTCAATTGAATTACACTTATTTTAAAAAAACTGACGTGGAAAGATATATTTGTAGATATTGTGAGAAGGTTAGAATTTTCTATTTATTTATTTATTTATTTATTTTTACAATTTTATAGACAAAGCAGATGTAATGATGAGTTTAGATAATAGGGGAGAAGGTTACGGTCTCAAAATAAGCACACAGGAAATGTTAACAAGAATTCAAAAAGCTTTTTTAAATTGTGTTTAAAAAAAAAACCTATAGTGAGGAAAGAAAAGAAATATGAAATTGCATTGCCAATCAGATGACAGATTGGCAAAATTATTGTTTATAATCATAGATGCTTTTAAGGTTAGTCCATCAACATATATAGTATTACAAGAAGTTTCTTTTGAACACTGACCCTTTCCACTGATTTTTGATCAGTGTCTATGTTTCTTTAATTTAAGCAAGACAAACCAGGGGAAGAAAAGAATAGATGGAGAAAAAGACTGTCTTCGCCACATTTTTCAAAGAAGACTTAGGTTTGACATTCACTAGAAAGGACTATCTCACATGCTGAGAAGAGGATAGGCCCTCCTTAATCAGAGATGACACAAAATCAAGACTTTTCAGGCAATACCTGCAGTATAGGATAAGTATTCTGACAATGTCAGTGTCTGCAAACATCTCTTAATGCCACCAGGTAAAAAATAATCACTATCAGCAGTATCCAATGCTTATTCAGCTAGTCATGAACCTAAATGACCCGTCCTCAGATTTCTGCTACAAGGTTTATGGAAGTAACGAAGCTGAAACTCAGCTAAGAAAGAAAGTCGCTGAAAAAGAAAAGAATAAAAATAGGATATGTGATCGCTAATAATGAGTGGGGCCTGAACTGCCTAATAGCGGACAGGAGATAGTAATCTTCTATTTACTGTTTCAGATCTTGTTTTGTGTTATGAAAAGTGTTCTTTAGATATATAGATTCAGTATGCATATAGTTACACCTAGTACTGTGCTAAAGTCAGCATGACAGCAGATATTGACTATTTCTTCCTAACTCTGCTTCTTTAGTTAAATCACTTTGGTAGCTGAACCTGGCCATGCGAGGTGCATCTAAAATAAAAATTTCTTCTTTTTTCATATAATGCTAGTTGTTAATTTACCAGCACGCTTCCCTGGAAAATTAATTGTATTTCTATGGACTATATATTCAGATATACAGACTCTTCTGATGGATAAAATTAAGTATAAAATAATACAATAATTAGGGGTGGGCCACTCTGGCTAATATGATGTTCATATTAGGCCCAGAAAGTAAATTTTCAATACAGACTCTTTAATGTGTGCAAAAAGGCACTTGATCATTTAGCTACATAATCTGTTGGAATGATAATTGATAAGTGCACTTTTTATAATAATGTAATTTTACTGAGATATCTTTTACATACAGTGAAACACACATCTTCTAAAACAGCTCGTGAGTTTTAACAGATGTGTAACCCATGCAACTAACGACAAAATCCAGATGTAGAACATTCCTATCACCTCAGAATGTTCTTGTTTCCTTTTCAGTCAATAACAAAACCATTCCAGTATACCCTGCCCTGGCAACCACAATCCTGACTTCTAACCTCAAAGATTGACTTTATTTACTCGTCATCTAAATGGAATCAGATAGTAAGGAAGTACACGTTTGTGTTTGACTTCTTTCACTTAAGGTAGTGTTTTGAGATTCATCCTTGTGTTCTTTAGCTCTTTTTTTAATCTTTTATTTAGAAATAATTCCAATTTTATAGAAAATTTACCAGAATCATAGTAAGAACACAAAAACTATAACCAGATTCATTTGTTGAAGGCATTTACCTATTTGCTTTAACATTTGCATGCTCTCTCTCGTTTAATACAAACACACACAAAAATGAGCATATAAACACATACATATGCATATATGTATATAAACATCTCTCTATATATAATTTTAGATAATGTATATTTTTCTCAAACGTTTGAGAAGTTATATTCCTCAGAATTCTTTACCATATATATATTCTCAGTGGGCTGCTTAAAAATAAATATCATCTTACAAAATCACATTATATTCAGTAAATTCAACCTCAGTAAGATTTTTAATCAACTGTGTCATATTCTAATTTTGTCAATAGATTCATTTATGTACTCTATACTATCTTTCTTTCCTAAATGAAATAAGATTTGAGTTATTTCAAGTCTAAGGTTGTCATGAAGAAAGCTGCCATAAACATTTTTGTTTACATTCTTTTGAGGACATAAGACATAAGTGATAATTCTCCTAGAAAAATAACTAATAATGAAATCGCTGAGTCAAATGGTGCAAAATATTTGACTTCCTAAGAAATTGGAACATACTTTACTAAAGTAGTTGTACAATTTCACAGGCCCCAAAAATATGTTAGCATTCCAGGCGACCAATACCTTCAAAAATATTTGTTGTCAGTCTTTAACTTTTAACATTCTAGAAAAATGTGAAGTGTTATCTTTTTGTGGTTTACTTATTACTTCCTTGATGAGAAATCATTTTGAGCATCTTTTCATGACTGCTTGGCCATTTTTATACTTTATTTTGTAATGATCTGCTAAAGCTTTTTCCCATTCTTGTATTGATGTGGGTTTTTTGTTTGTTTGTTTTTTTGAGTGCATGAAAATATATTTCAATTAGGAAAAGGTTTTAATTTTAGTTAAGACCATTGATTTTTTTATCTAATTTTCCTGTCTAGAAAATATTTGCTTAATCTCAGACCAAGAGTTCTTTTTAAGTTTTAGCTTAATATAATTAGGTCTTTGGTCTGTCTTGAACTATATTTTGGAATGGTATTCAATAGTCAACATTCTTGTACTCATTTTTTTTTCCATAGTTATCCAGTTGTTTCAGAAATATATCTTTTTAAATCTTTCCTTTTTCCTTTGGATTGTGTAGGCACATTTCCTTAAATAACTTGATCCTATATGGTGGATCTATTTTTATACTTCGACTATATTCCATTGATGCATTTGATTGTGCTAATGTCAATACCACACTGTCCTGATTATTATAGCTTTAAAGTAAATCTAAGGATTAGGTAATATAAGTCCTCTCACTTTGTTTTGTTTTGTTTCAAGATTTTTTATTTCTTCTGGAGCCTTTGCATTATCCTATACATATGAGCATCAACTTACTCTCTAAAGAAAAAGTTATTTTCTAGGAGTATGTAGGGTTTTAAGTAAAACCATAGCTAAATTTGATATATATATATCTTATATATTGAGTCTTCCTACAGCAAATACAATACATCTCTCCATTTATTTAATCTTTCATTTTCCTCAGTAATGTACACTAAGATTGTACAGTATTATACAACTCAGCAATGTGCTGTTGCTGGTATATAGAAATGCAATTGTTTTTCTTATAAATTGATTTTATATCATGTGAAGATGCTACCTCCAATCTTTATGCCCTTCATTTCTTTTTTTGAATTATTGTACTTGTAGGATGTTCAGAACAATGTTGAATAAAATGGTGAAAGCAGATATTCTTGCCTTTTACCTGACCTTAGGGAAATACATTCAAAACATTACCATTGAGAACAATATTAACTGTAGATTATTGTATATAATGTCTATCAGATTGAGAACATTTCTTGATATTAGCCAACAGGTCAAGCAGCAATGAGGACATATTTTTCTATTCCTAAATTGCTGAGAATTTTTTTATTATCAATGGATAGAGAGTGTTATCAAATCTATTTTATTTTGGTATTGTGTAGGTGTTTTTGTTTGTTTGTTTGTTTGCATCTACTGCAATGTCTATGTGATTTTTCTCTTTTATTCTATAAACATGGTGAATTACATTATATCAATATAGCACGTATAAGGTATAACTTACTTTTTAAAAATCCATATTAATTGTATAATTTAATTAGTTTGATCAAATATATACATAAAATCATATAACAGTCACTACAATAATGATATAGAACACTTCCATGATTCCAAAATATTATCTTGTGCTTCTCTTCCTCACATCAGTCAAACTGTGTCCTCACTTCAGGCTCTGATAATCAACAACTGGTGTAGAATTTTGTAAAGGAAATCATACAGTATAAAATTTCTTATGTCTGGAATCTTTCATTAAAATAATGCCTTTGAGAAAGTACTTCCTTATTGAAATGAATTGGCACATTTTTCAAACACCAATTAATTATACATGTGTGAGTCTATCCTTTTTCATTGATCTACAGTACCCTTGCACCAATGCCAAACAGCCTAGATGACTATAATTTAAGAATTAATCCTAGAATCATGTAGTTTAAGTCTTCTGACTGTTTTTCTTCAGAAAATAATTTTGCAAAGTCTTTTGCTTTTTTGTATAAATTTTAGCATGTACTTGTCCATTTTTATTTGAAATTTTGCTTAAACTTTGAGTAGGTTTCTTTGAATCCATAGATCAATCTGCAAAGAATTGGTATGTTAATAATATTGAGTCTTTCAATCTATGAACTTGGGATATCTCTTTGTTTAGTTATGTTTTTTTAAAGAACACCTCGCAGGAGATGCCAGAACAGCTCAGCAGTTAAGTGCTTGACTTGCAATCACAAGGTCCAGGGTTCAATTCCCAGCATCAGCCCATGCAACCCCAAATGCTAAACTGTGGCACAACTGATAAACACCAGGATGGCTTGGTGACAAAGGTTCTCACTTCCTAAGAGGGAGGCCTTCAGTTTGGTTCCTGCCCTGCATGGTCCCACATCCACCTGTGTGGAATGAAACCATGTCACAACTAATGATGTACAACTATGGAGAATGCTCTGGGCTCTCTCTCTCTCTCTCTTTCTCTCTATGTCTCTCACCTTCTCTCAAAAAATAAATCAATTTTTACCTAAAAAGTCCTTTCCTCCTCTTGAATGCAAAGACTCTATATGATTCCATTAAACACGGAAGCCTGAAAATAAACTACTTTTGAACCTAACACTTCTTTAATTTATTTATTTAAGAATTTGGGGGAAGCTGGAATGGCTCAGTGAGTTAAATACTCCCTTTGCAGCCCTGGGGACCAAGGATTGAATCCCAGCCCTGGCCCATGGAAACCCATATGCTGAACTGGGGTGTGCCTCCCATTTAGGAGGCCCCCAGTTTGGTTCTCACACCCCACTCCCACCCCCTGGTAGAGGGCGTGCCTCCCATTCAGGAGGCCCCCAACCCAGTTCCTGCCCTGTGAAGCCCCCGACCACCTGCATAGAACAAAAACTGATGACATACAACTATGGAGACTACTCTGGGCCCTCCTCCTTCTCTCTGTCTCTCTCTGTCTCTGTCAAAATCAATAAAATAAAATTAAAAATAATAATAAATAAATAAATAGATTTTTATTTTAAAAATTCTCTCAAATATACTTTGTATTTTAATTGTATAGGTAGTTCTCATAGTTTATGAAATATTTCAAAGAAATCATATTTTGTATATATTCATTTAGGATTTCTTTTTTCTCTCTTTTGTGTCTGTGTGTGAATTGACTTATCATAGTGAAATTTCTCTCTTTATTCCAGTAATATTCCTGTCCTCATCTACTTTATCCAATAATTGGTATGAACAACTCCCAATACCATTTGTGTATGCTCTTCTATTATTTACTTTTATTCACTCTTTTCCTTTTCATTAAATCTATGCCTTCACATGTAAAGTGAATTTTTTGTAGGCAGCAGTTAAATTTTGCTTTTTGTATTCAATATAAAGTGAATTTCTTGTAAGCAGCAGTTAAATTTTGCTTTTTGTGCCTAATCTGAAATGGTAGTTGGTTGGCAAGAAGTCAGGTGAATATGGCAGATAAGGCAAAACTTCATAGCCCAATTCATTCAAATTTTGAAGCGTTGGTTGTGCAATGTGAGTCGGACGTCATCATGGAAAACTGGGCCATTTCTGTTGAACAATTCCAGCAGTAGGCATTGAGATTTTCAATGCATCTCATCAATTTACTGAGATTACTCAGATGGAATGGTTTCACTGGGATTCAGAAAGCTTTAGTGGATCAGACTGGCAGCAGACCACCAAACATTGACCATGACATTTTTTTGATACAAGTTTGGCTTTGGAAAGTGCTTAGGAGCTTCTTCTAGGTCCAACCACTGCACTTGTCACTGCCAGTTGTCATATAAAATCCACTTTTGGTCACATGTCACAATCCAATAGAGAAATGGTTCATTGTTGTGTAGAATAATAGAAGAACACACTTCAAAACAATTATTTTTTTTAATTTTTGGTTAACTCATGAGGCACCCACTTATTGAGTTTTTTCACCTCTCCAATTTGTTTCAAATGCTGAATGACCATAGAATAGTCCACACTGAGTTCTTTGGCATCTTCTCGTGTAGTTATAGGAGGGTAAGCTTTGATGATTCCTCTCAATTGGTCACTGTCACCTCCCAATGACTGGCAATTATGCCCCACATGTTCAGGGCTCTCATCTCTTTTGCAAAACTTCTTGAACCACCACTGCACACTATATCTTTGTTAAAATTTCTGGACCAAATGCATTGTTGATGTTGCAAATTGTCTCCGCTGCTTTATGACCCATTTTAAACTCAAATAAGAAAATTATTTAAATTTACTTTTTGTCTGACATTTCTATAGTCTAAAATAAATATAAAATAAACATCAAGGAATAAGTCATTATCAAAAGACAAAACAATAAATGCACATTAAAATGATGTATAACATAACCAATTTACTTAAGAATGTATTCCGATATCAAATAGAGAATTTCAACAGTGCAAAACTGCAATTACTGCTGCACAACTCGTTTGGATTTGGCTGAGCTTCTTGAATCTAAGTGTTTTCAATCTTCAAATTTGTAAAATGTTTGGGAATTTTCTTTCTGAAATTCCTCCTCCATATACCCTAGACCACTTTATAATCACCCTACATGCTACACAGGCACAGTTCAGTTCATTATTTTCAGTATATTTTTTTCTGTGTGTTTGAATGTATATAGTAAATCAATAAAACTTATATAATATGTTTATAGTTGTATATATATATTTATATCTATTTTATATATAATAATATAATATATATAAAATGAATTGTATAATACAACATAATTACATTAGCCAGTGTTCAAGTTTACTGATTCTTTCTGTTGTAGTTCCCACTCTGATCTAAATTCAATCTAATAAATTTTTCTAGTTAAATGGTATAATTTTTTTAGTTCTAAAATTTCTACTTATTCTGTTATAGTTTGTAAATCCTTGCTAATGTCCCGTATTTGTTTACTCATTCTAACTTCTTCTATATTATTTAAGATATTTATAACAGTTTTAAAGTTCTTGTCAGTTAATTGGAAAACAATAAACTCTGCAGCCCACACACGTTCTTCAAAACTAGGGTTTGAGAAATATAAAGCATGTGTGATGTTCCTATGGTGGCAAAACACTAAATTTTATTATGAGGTTAAAAGCAAATAAAAAATAGTTCATGTCATGTACCATAATCTTAAAACAAATAGTTCATCTATAAATATTATTAAAAATAATAGGTCACTTAACAAGAGATCATATAAAACTTTGAATTTGTACCTTACAGTAAGTGGACTTGTACTTGATTACTGATACTTCTTTTTTAAACTCTGAGCATGGGTTCAAATACTTTCTTTGAAGTTCATTACTCTAAGTATCTATGTTTACCTCACATTCCCTTTCCTCCAAACAATTCATTTCCCTTCCTCTTCAGTCTCATTAATTCTCTTTCTTTAGTCTTGATTATAGTGGTATTTGTTTTTCATAGTCACAGGCAGAGACAGGAAGCCTGGAAAACTACTAAGTACTGGATTCTGTTTTGCTCCCGAAGTACTTGAAGCAACTGATTCCTTTTCTACTGTTGAGAGTTGCTGAAACAGGAGTCCTTGCTGCTGTTTGCTCTTCTTGAAGTATATTGATTGTTAGTGTCTCTAGGCACCCCTGATGCATCTAGGGAATTCTGCAGTTTCTTCTTAGAAAGTGTTCATTTTCTTAATGATGAAGTGTTCCCCTCTAAAAAAAAATATCGAAAGATCATTGCTACTGGCTACTACTCTTCCCAGGAAGGGAGCTTTCCTTTTAGCAGGATATTGGCTGATATAGATAAATAAGCTTGTTTTATTATTAAAGGGCTCCATAGGGCTTGCAAACATTTCTTTATCTAATGACGAAAATTGTGGAGTTAACAAATATTCTGATTGATGAGCATATAAAATCATTTTATTCAACTCAGCAAGTATTTATGTAGTATGTAGTACATGTTTAGAATCATGTTAAAGCAGGAACAGTTAAACCCGTGAAGTTAAACTTTCTATGTTTGAAATTTAACACTTCTACTTAATACGTGTGTAATAAAGACATTTTTTCTGAGCCCCAAATTTCTCAATTGTTCATAGAATCGATGATATTACATACCTCAGAGGAGGAATACATAAGATATTTTACAGAGTTATTTATAATTATCTCACTTGATTTTTTTTAATATTAGAGGACTGTATGAATTATACAGGCCTTGTTAAAAAATATCATAAATTATAGCCCTACTGATGTGTGTAATGAACATTTGGAAAATAGAGATTTATTTTTTATATTTTTCTGAACAACTTTTAAGAAAAAGGTGAAAATATACATAGGCATAAATTAAATGCATGAAAAGTAGGATATATAAAAATACTGGTAATAAAAATGTTTGAATCTTTTTACATCTAAAAATTACTTGTCTTCATAAGAACCATCATGGATTTTAAAAAGTAATAAATAACCCATCATCTATGAACTCATGGTCCCTCAAAATGATCATTTTGTACAATATCATTTAAAAAGAAAATGATGAAATAAGGAAGTCTTGGTTCTTGCTTCTTTAGTGAAGTAGCATCATGACTTGGTAAGAACAAAACTCCCTCTGTATTTGGGTAAATGTAAAAAGTACACCAAATTATATATAAGCTAAAAGTTGCAAAATACCCTCTCTAATCAATTATTACTTATGCTTTCATGCTGTACACAATGTGTTTTGCTTTATTTTGTTTTTATGGGCCATATCAGGAAACTCATCCAGCTGAATCAATTACACTAAAACTGCTCCACACATCCTTAAATTTTAGAGAATAGAAAGTTTCCTTTCTAATTGTGGACTATTATTAAACTGAAGTAAAATCAGAAGACAATATAATTCATTCCCACTAGTGAAATTTCACCTTTCTGGATAACTTTTTATTAGTAACTGCTGCTGCTGTTAGGTGACCTTGGAAATAATATAATCCGTACATGGCATAGTGCCAATTCACAGGCAGTTTTGTCACCTGACATCTTTCTAGAGTTTAGCTACCTTTTTAGGGAAACTACTCCCAACTTCTTTCATGCTCTTTGGTTCAGATAGTCAAACTTCCTTAAACAAGTACTGGCATATGATATAAACCAAGCCAATTAAAATCTCTTTCCTGAGTATTTATATTTGGAGCAGTAGGATATGAATTGAAATTACAGTTGCCCCCTTTTTTTGCCACAGAATTGTATGCAGTTGGCTTTGTTCTTTGCCATGTCTTCTTATAAGACTTTCAGGAATAAGAAATTGCTGGACAATAAACAAAAGATGAATAATTCCATTCCTTAATAAATTCAGATATAAACAATAAAATTATGTAAAGTGACAAGAGGAGATACTGAAAAAGAACCAGGTTGGGTCTATAAAGAATTGTATATGAAATGGCATATATATTCATGCTATATCAAGGTCACTAGCATCTTACCATAGCAGCTGAAAAGGTCACCAGTATTTGGAAAGTTGGACGTGTTTTCCTAGGGTAATAATGATTTTTCTCTGTGTTTCTATGCTTCTGTACTAGTTGGTTCAGTAATGTATAAGATATTGTATAGGCAGGGGTGGTGAACCTATGACACACGTGCCCAAAGTGGCACGTGGAGCAATTATTTCGGCACGCGGAGCTGTGAATACCATTTTAAAAATTATTGTTTATGCTCTTATGAACATAAAAATAATCAATACCTCTATCTCACTCAATGGGTTGGCACGCCAGTCGAGCGAGTATACTCTTATTTCATAAACTTTGGCACTCAGTCGCCAAAAGGTTCGCCACCCCTGGTATGGGGTTGAAACAATTGATTGCTCCAAAGAAAGGCACATAGGAGACTTTTCTGATACTTGAAACTGCTCTAGATTCTCTCCTTCCCTCAGCATTGTTGTTGAGACTTTTCTGTCAATTTTGTGAACTTCTCTATATATTTTCAACAAACTAAGTTTTTACTTACATTAGATAAGTCAGTTTCAAATTTTAGCAACCAAGAAGCCGTAACTGATACAACTCTATAAAAAATGTTTCCAAGTGTCGATAAAAAGTACAAGAAAGCATGTAGACATTTCTGCAATTCTTTAAAAAAATCCATGTCTAATAAAATGCAAACATGACCGCAAAAATGATTAAATCCTATTTATGGCTACAAAAGAATATTCTATTGTATAGATGCATAACTTTTTGTTTATTTATAAATGAGTTGATAAACATTTGGATTGTTTCTACTTTTTAAATATTATTCAGGACGCTGCTAGGAATATTTATATTCAAGTTTTTCTGCGGACCCGTTTCCGATGTTCTTGAGCACACACCTAGGAATGAAATGGCTATGTCATATGGTAACCCATGTTTACTTTTTTGAGGAACTACCAAACTATCTTTCAAAGTAGCTCTCGGGTCAATTTGAGTGGACAATTAAGTCTCTGAAAGCAATGCTTGCAAATGCTAGCATATCAAACTCTCTATGCTATATCTGATCCTAGAAGATTCCCAGATGACAGCTGTAGTGCTGCTAAAGTATCTCGGTTCCTCTTCTAGCACCTGTCAGAAGAGACCCTACTGAGACTGTGATTGATCTAGTTCTAAAAAACAATTTTATCTTCTTCCTGTTACTATAGTTCTGCACATTAAATATCTTTCCCCCCTACAGAGTTAAAAAGTTCCTAAGTATATATAATTGCAAGTGAAATAATACAGGACAAAAATCATGTATTGGCATTTCATTAATTTTCATCTGTTTGTGAATTGTTACTGTAAATGCAGGAACATAAAGTTTTAATGCAAGTCAAAATGTTTCAGTGAAAAAAATTTCAGCAGTTCAACTTTCCAAAAATTATAATAAACCTGTTACATTTTTCTGGATTTTTTTTAAGTCAATTTTGTATTGGTGACAACTCAATGGTGTTTGTAGCATTTTGATCATATGGTAGATTCCATCCATTCACTATACTGATTTAACTGAATTGTCCTACATACAAAGACATGTTTATAATGTTTGTCTTCTGTGTTGTTCTTATAAGTTTTCTATTAAAATACCTTAACCTATGAAAAAGACATCAGTATGTATTATTATAATTTGTAATATTTTTATGTTTTAACATACATTTAAGTAATTAAAATTTTAGATTATAAATTATAACTATATAATCCATCTACACTCTTAAGATGGAAAATTTTACATTTAATAATTTATTAATTTTACATTTAATTACATAAAAATATTAACATATAATATTCTCCCTAACATTTAGAAAAAACAAAATTTCCTAAATTCTAGTATAATTTCAAATACAAATATATAACTTCTCTAAATATTTTCATGCTAGATACAGAGAGTGCCAAAAAACTATATACACATTTTAAGAAAAGAAAACACTGTATTCAATATATACCAATAAGAAAATATGAGTACAAGTCACCTCTGATTTCTGCATTTACAAGCAATGCTCAAAGTAGTTACTATTAGCATCCAAACAATTCTGATTATGGCAAACTACTGCTGAAGCAACTTTGACCAAAGTGTCCACTTGTATCACTACACATGCCATTTCAATTTACCATGCATCTCACACTTACTATGAATGTGTGCAATTGTTGGAGGTTCTGTTACATACACATGCCCCCATTGTCCTTGTACTTCTACAATGTTCTTGAATTTCAAATACCACTTTAAAGTGGTTTTGCGATCCTCGAACAACAACCGTGGTTTCATCATTTTCTTTGATTGTTCTGCCTGTCCCATAATGATGCTAACATTCATTTCATCAGTGCCATCTTTTGAGCAAATGGCATACTACAAATTGCTATCATAATTCATTTCAACTTTGAAAAGTAATGCATAGATAACATCTCTTAAAATGCATATATATTTTTGACTCCCCCAGTATGTTTAAAATGGAAAATAAATTAATCATTTCAGATTTAAAGATAGTTTAGCTTATCTGTAGGGGAAAATGAAGGCTCATGAGAAGAAACTGGTTTTATTAATAGTGCCTAATACCCTTGCTCCAAGAAACCCAACAGCCTAGTCAAATACTTGGGAGGGAAAAAAAAGATGAAATTTGCAATGAAATTAAGTTAGAGGCCAGAGTTTACTGTGGGGTGGGGGGTAGAAATTGTATCACTTACAGTAAAATACTTCAATAATTTTTACTAATTTTCCATGAAATAATTTAATGTGCATATCAAAGTAAGCACTAAAAGGCTGTTTTGATTTATCTTTTTATGGAAGAAAAGGATAAAGAAAATAAGAGGAAAAACAAAAGTTACAATAAGATATGCTTTCTATTAAAAGCAGTAGTAATGATGAAAAATATTACTTGTGATATCAGGCAGAGATAAAATACACAATTTAAATTTGTTTTTAGAGTCTCATACTTTCTCTCCTCAAGACATTCAGTTTTATTTTTCATTTATCATTTTGAATAATTAATACATTCACATTAGTTCAAGGAATTGAAGAGTATAAAATAATAAAAAGAAAAAACTTATCATCTCAGTCAGAATTGCTACCTATTAACCACATGGATTATTCATGGTGTAACACTACTCATAAATGGCATCACCCAGAGCTAGACATGCTGTCATACTATATCCATTCTCATGACACTAAAGTCATTCACAGTAACTCTTTTATTAGTTTCATATGTTTATACATATATTCATTTTCTTATACATTTATATGCATTTGTAATATAGATATATACATATGAATGTCAATAAAGATGACTTTTAAAATATGAAACTCAGAGGTAATTATGCATTAACCTTGGAATTTACAAAATATACTGTCCATGTAATAAGATGGTCAAGGTATTTCTGATTTATACAGTGTAAATGGGCCCAGATTAGGAACCACAGAGAGCCAACTAATTATCAATCAACACTCTTGTAAAATAGCTATGTGCACAGGAAATCCATTAAAAAAAAAAAAGAACCTGAAACTACATTCAAAAAAATAAATCAACAAAATGAAAATCCGATTTATGAAATTAAAAATATTTGCAAACCATATATGTGAGAGGGATTAATATTAAAAAAATACAGGGAACTAATACAACTTAATGCAAAAATATATATAATAGTAATCCAATTTAAAATGGGCAAAGGACTTGAAAAGACATTTTCCAAAGAAGACATACAAATGACCAACAAGTACATAAAAACATGCTCAACCACACAAATCATCAGGGAAATACAAACCAAAACCACAGTGAGACATCATTTCACATCTGTTAGAATGGCTTTTATTGAGAAGAAAACATATAACAAGTGTTAGAGAGGATGTGGGGAAAGGAAATCTTTGTACACTGTTGGTGGAAATGTAAATTGGTATTATACAACCACTATGGAAAACAGTATGACAGTTCCATAAAAAATTAAAAATAGAACTAGCATATGATTTAGCAATTTCATTTCTGGTTATGTATCAAAAGAAAATGAAATCTTTATCTTGAAGAGATATCTGTATCCCCATGTTTATCACCTCATTATTTACAGCAACCCAGACACAAAAACAATTTATTCATCTATAGACAAATGAATGAAGGAAATGTGTCCTTCATAGATAGATAGATAGATAGATAGATAGATAGATAGATAGATAGATAGATGTAGAAATAGATATACACACACAAAATGGAATATTATTCAGTCACAATAAAGAAGAAAATAGTGCCATTTCAACAATATGGATGGAGCTTCAAGGCATTAAAGTAAGTGAAATAAATCAGACAGAAAAAGACAAATACTGTATGTTCTCACTTATACATGGAATTTTAAAAGCCAAACTCATAGAAATAGAGTAGAATAATAGTTACCAAAGAGGTTGTGGAAAATAAAGTTGGTCAAATGGTACAAACTTTCTGCTATAAGATGAACAAATTCTGTGGATCTAATGAACAACACGGTGACTATAACAATATTGTATCATATACTTGAAAGTTAAGAGAAAAATCTTTAATGTTATCACCACAAAAGCAAGGGTAATTTTGTGAGGGAATAGAAGTGTTAACTAATCATTTCTCAAGACACAACACATCCTTGAATAACTAGTGCATTCTAATGCTAAGAAAAAAACTTTTACTCCCAGCAAAGAATACTGTCTGCATGAGTTTTTGCCAGATACTTTGGTTTCCTACCACATTCCAAAGATATTCGCGTGAGGTGACTTGATATGTCTAAAGTGTCCTAGTCTGAGTGTATGTGTGTGTGAGTGCCCCTGTGCAGGAATGGTGTCCACTTCAGGGTGCCTGGTGTCCTGAGCTGCCTGGATAGACTCTGGCTACCCACAATCCTTAACTAGAATAAGTGGTTTGAAAAGAAATTGTCTTGCTTGTTTTTATCAGACTCTTATAAATGTATGTATAACTTACACTTGCTTCAGTATTTAGTATTAGAAACATTCTGGGTCTTTATTCAGAAGTGTTATGATTTTTTTATGATCAGAAATATTCTATAGAAACTTAATTCTTTTTATAACATTGAGCCTGTGATAAATTGGTTTTATTATGTATTGTTTTGTTTGAAGTTACAGTTTCCAAGAACCTATCGATGACATTAAATGAGGACTTACTTCATTCGTATATCAAATCATTGCATTGTGCAATTTAAATTAATATGTTATATGTCAATAATAACTCAGGAAAGCTGGGAGTGGGGAAAGAGCCACTGACAAAAATATAATAGTGTTCTCTAACTAGGAAAGGTGAGAGCTTTAATTTGTGATAAAAATGAACAATGAGCTACCTCACTACACAAAAAGTCACTGAAACAATGAAATAATACCACAAGAAAGTAGAAAAAGCCTATCCTAAAGAATAACTTTCTAAAAATATTTTTCTGTATAATAGATTTTCTACAAGACATTATACTGTCAGAAAATTATTTTTTTATCCTATAAAGATTAAATATATGCTTCACCAAAGTGTGATTAAAAATATTTTCTCCAGGATGCCAGGATAGCTCAGCAGGTTGAGTGCTTGCCTTGCTACCTCAAGGTCCAGGGATCAAATCCCGGCCCCAGCTGTGCAAACCCATATGCTGAACTGAGGCACAATTGTACTGCTGGGATAGTGATGAAGTTTCTCCCCTCCCATGTAGAAGATCCCTAGTTTGATTCCTGTCCCATGTGGTCCCACACCCATTTATAGAATGAAACTGTCATAACTACGATGTGCAACTATGAAGACTGCTCTGGGCCCTCCCCCTTATCTCTTTCTCTTTCTCTCTCCCTCTCTCTCTCTCTCTCTCTCTCACGCACTTTTTCTCAGACAATAAAGTAAATATATATATTTTTAATAGCACAAAAATGTAAAATGTTTCTTTCCACTTTAATAATGATTATTTTTGTCTGTTCAACAGGACATATAGGGGAAGCCGGGATGGCTCAGTGGGTTAAGCGCTCACTTTGCAGCGCCGGGGACTGAGGATCGAATCCCGGCCCCGGCCCGTGCGGAACCATATGCTGAACTGGAAGCTCCCGCGGATCAGTTCTCTCTCTGTGTCTCTGTATCTCTCTCTCTCTCTCTCTCTCTCTGTCAAAATAAATAAATATTTTAAAAAAAACAAACAAACAAAAAAAAAAAACAGGACATATAGACTTTATAATAAAAATAACACATTGCAGACATAGAAAATATAACCTATCTCCATGTAATTTGAATTTTAAGCAGAATCGCACAGAGAATAAATATAGTTGGAGCCTGGGTACTTGATGACAGTCTCTGATGACAAAGTTTTTGAATTTTGTAACACTTAATAGTTCAGCTTGCCCTTCAGCTCTCTAAATCAGCCCATAATCTTTCCAATGAGTCTATTTTATGCTCATTGGATTCAGTGTTTCTGTTCCTAAAACAACAAATCATCTTCATTGAACTTTTTTTTATTGTTTTTGACTGAGAAAGAGAGAGACAGTGGGAAACAGAGAGAAGATGGAGGGCGCAGAGCAGTCTTCATTGTTGTAAGTCAATAGTTTTCAACCTAGTTTCATTCACAGGTGGGCACAGGGCCCTGCAGAGTGAGAACCAGGCAGAGGTCCTCCCACATGAGAGGTGCTCCCATGTGAACCAGGGGCCTCCTACATGAGAGGCATGCCTCAGGCAGGAGCCAAGCTGGGGACCTACCACATGGACAGCTTGCCTGATGGGAACCAAATTGGGGTGTAAAGCACACCCAAGTTGTGCTTGGGTCTGCACGGGCTGGGGCCAGGACCAGGACTCAATCCTTGGACCCCCAGGGCTGCAAGGGCAGCACTCAACCAGCTGAGCCATCCCAGCTGCCCCTTCACTGAATTTTTATACCATCAAAATCAAAACAAGTCATTGACATCAGAGCAAGTAATCATAAGAAGAAGAAAAAAACACGAGATGTGGAAAAATTTACGACAAAATGAAATACATGAAGTTAAATTAAAAATATAATGTAAATTTTGAAAAACATTTTAATAACTGAAAAATACCTATGTAGTACAAATGGAAGACTATTTGAATTCACCTAAAATTCTAAGGATCATAAAGAAATTTAAAAAAAATGTGATTGTTATGTACTGAATGCTTCTCCCCAATTCATATGTTAAAACCCTAATGCCTAGGCTAGTTATATTTGGAGATGGGTTTTCAAAGGAAGTAATTAAGGCTAAATGAGATCATAAGTGTAAGTTCCTGATCTCTTAAAATTCATGTCCTTATAAGAAGAGAAACAAGAGGGTTCTCTTTATCGCTCTCCTTACTCCCACGCACCAAGGAAACTCCATGGGAAGACACAGTTCGGAGGCCGCTGCAAGTCAGGAGGAGAGCCCAACCAGAAACAAATCTGCCAGAACCTTGATCTTGGACTAGCTTCCAGAACTGTGAGAAAATAAATTTGTGTTTTTTAAGGCACTCAGTCTGTACTGTTTTCTTATGGCAGTCTGAGCAGACTGATAAGCGATGATGAAAAACAAAGAAACTAGATCCAGAAAATTTCATCTGAGGGGTGGGGTGAAAGGAAGCTTAAAGAATGTGTGATATATACAGCAAACAAATCCAAAATAATAATCAAAGAAATAATAGATGAAACTTTCTTACAAAGAAATTAAAAAAAAAATGAAACTGAGTTCAAATGCATACTATACAATAATAAATTATAAGAATAATGTCTACAGTATTTTTTTTTAATGGTGGTAATAAAGAATATTATATATAATTCCTAACATACCATATTCGTAGGGCAAGGTATATACTAATCAAATTGGTCTAAATGTTACATTACAACCAAATAAAGGGTGTCCCAAAATTCACGCAAGATTTGCAATTTTTGTACAAAATTACTTCTTGCGTGAATTTTGGGACACCCTTTACTTTAACATACTAATGGATTGACATAATTAAGATCTATTTCTCACATGTGTCACAAATCATCTTACTAAAGAGGAAGCCCTGCTTCGTTCTATGCAATCTTTCAGGGACACGAGTTCCTAACATGCTTAGCCCAGAACAGACATCATTCTTCCTTCCATATTCCATGGACAAGAACTGGAGATACAGCCAGGCCTCAAAATAAGGGACTGGATAATGTATTTAACTGCACACCCAGGTAAAGAAAACAAGTTTGACAAACATCTAAGCAGCACTGTGCAATAAAACTTTCTGTAATAATGGAAATGTTCTAGTTCACTAATATGGTAGGCACTAGCCATTATGGCTGTTAAGCATTTGAAATGTGCTAGTGTGACAATAAAAATTAATATTTAACTTTAATGTATTTAAATGTAAGTAACCATACGTAAGTTGTGGCTTTCATATTGGAGAAGGCAGACCACCTACACAGGACAATAGAATATATATTCAAGGATGTTTGTTGGGCATTATTAGTAATAGAGCCACTTCTCACTTAATGAGCAAGTTCCGTTCTTAAGTCTAGGTCATTAAATGAATCGGTCGATAAGCAAGAAGCTCAAAAGCAGCTGTCTTGTAGTATGTGATATCACTATAGGGTATGCATTTTTCAATAGACATACAACACCACACTAATAAATGAAATATATAGTCTTGTATGACTGTAAACACTTTGTGTGGTGAATATTAACCCACTGCAGATATGAAAGACTGAGAAAAAGGATACCCGTGACTCACACAGACAGAGAAAGGGAAAATCCCCGTGTTGGAGAACTGGTCGTCAAAGTCTGAACTGTCGTTAAATATGTAGGTCGTTAAGTGAAGAATGACTGTAATAAAAATTTGGAGGGGAAGCCAGGATAGGTCAGTGGGTTAAGCGCTCACTTTGCAGCACCAGGGACCAAGGATCGAAACATGGCCCCAGCCCGTGAGGACCCACATGCTGAACTGGGGAGTGCCCCCAGTTCAGTTCTCTCTCTGTCTCTGTCTCTGTATCTCTCTCTCTCTCTCTCTCGCTCTCTCTCTCTCTCCCCCTCTCTCTGTCAAAAACAATAAAAAATAAAAAAAAAATTTGAAGACAAAACAAATATTAAACAATTTTAGAAATTGTGATATGAACCCCTCAGCAAATGGTTATAATATTTGTTAAATATTAGTGCTTATATTCTGGGCCCATGGAGGACAGAAGTTTGGCAGACTTGGTAGGAAATAGTAAAAGGATCAGAGCAGGTTGATTATTCTAAAGCAGGGATTCCCAATCCTGTGCCCGCGGGCGCCATGGCGCCCGTGGCCCGATTTGTGTGC
>PVKE010013621.1:0-28540 GCA_004027555.1 Craseonycteris thonglongyai | reverse complement strand
AAAAAAAAAAAAATCCTTAGTCACTCTTTAAATTTATTCTTCAATTTAGACCACTCCTCTTTTATAGGGGGCTTCTGGCAATCAGCTGGCAATCTTATCCTGAGAGTCAGAAGGACTGTATCAGAAGCACAGAACGAAAGGAAATGATTTGCTACACTCTTCCATCAGTCCTCCTTTCTTCACACATCAGACTTCATTTCCAAGGGCCTTTCTTACCTACCTGATGTTCTTCCTTCTAACCATGGTCCCTGAAGGGAAGGATTCTTAAAGGTAATATTTGAGAGCTCCACCTAACTAAAATCCCTTCAGAATATACAGAGGTTTGAAAATGGCTTTGGAAACTAGAGACTGTTTTTTTGTATTCTTATTTTGGACTGAACAAAGTGCAATTTTTATTCATTTATTTTTTTTTTTTTTTGAATCATTGGATCTTTTAAAAAATGTAGCAGTAGGTAATAAGCCACTCAAGTTAGGTTTACTATAGTTTAGACACACTCTCGTCTGTCTTGCAGACTCCTGGAAGGTCACCACATTAAAGGGAGCATGGTCCGAGAACAGCAGACGTGACATATGTCGAACTTACAGTTCCATCTGTCACTGACATGGGCCACATATAAACCTCTAGAGCTCTTGGGGACTTTACGGGCCTAATTCTATTCCTTTACCTTTACCCTTAAACCATTCCAAACAAAGAGAATCTACACTATTTCTAAAGACCTCCAAGGAAGAGTCCACAATCACTCTTAGCCAATATATGTAGAAATTAATTTCCCTATGGCCTTCCCCCACTGCTCCACGTACACATTCCTTCTCATAGTTCTGGAGTACAGAAGAGAAAAATATTGTAGCCACAGGCTTTGAGAAGACCTACATGAAGACAAACTAATTCTTAATTTTACCCAACAATCAATGCCATGCAAATATTCTAATGAAAAGTGAACTCACAATTTTAAGTGTAGGTATACATGCTCTGCAGCCTTCTTCTAGTCAACCCTCTTCTATAGAGCAATGATTTGAACATAGGATCCTTAGTTGGAAGCTCTGTAGAACTGCTGCAGGAACCAAGTCTATTTATAATTCTACAGGATGGTATGGGAAAAACATTAAAAGTTTGATTTTAATACCTAAATCTAGAGAACTGCTAAATCACACAAGGGCTTAAAGGCTAAAAACATGTGGGAGACCTAGTATAGATTAAACCCTATTTCATAGCCTCAGGAACGACAGAAGTACCCCAAACAAGACTTTTCTCACACACATGACCAAGGGGACACAGATCTAAGGCTTGAAGGTCACTGAGTCTTAGACAAATCTGGACTGCTAATTTTGCTTATTTAGAACACCAGCGCCTGTTGTTGTTTTTTTTTAAAACAACTATATAGTACCAAATGATGTTATAATAGTAATAAAAGGGTTGGTGAAAATGTTGATCTTGCCAATGGCTCACTTACTAATTTATCTGCACTCCCAGTTAACATATAAACTGGAAATAAATCATGAATGTAAAAATCCTCAATGTTGGTAATGGAGGGGGGGGGGGCATTAAAATGACCACAGTGACATCTAAACCCAGTGACTGCCAAATAAAGCCTGTGAAATGTTGTCAAAATAAAGATGTGGAATCAGGAAGCAGATGGCAAAATTCTAAAACCTCATTTAAGGAAACATTGTAGGCATTCCTGACTGTTGTGCAAATGAAAAGATGTATGTTTCATCAAGTGTAACTCTAGCCGAGTTATGATAATAGGTTGCTCCACTGCTCCCTACTTGGCTCAGGGAGGAACTGGCTTAAAGCGGGGAAGTTCTCAGTAGGGTACATACTGCAAACCCTAACATGCAAGGTGAAACACCACTGCGGTGCAGGGATGAATTCCAGAAGTCAGGCTGGGTTTCAGAGTCAGAAGGCAGCCCTTCCTTCATTCTGTAGTTTAGCTGATAAAGCTTGTGTCAACTGGGAGATTTATTGTAGGTTTCTGTCCCACTTTCTTGTTCCCCAGGAGACATATGCCACTCGCAAACCTTCCAAACAACTAATGCATAACTATGAATAATGTCTTCTCCTCAAAGTGCCAGCACTAACCTTAGTAAGACTTAAAGGAAACCAGTTTTCTCGGTTTTGATGTCTACAAACCTGCAATCACATATGGATAGGGGAAAAGTCTGTGAAACATCTCATTTCCAACATAAACAGTAAAAATCAATTACTTTAAGAGCAGGATGAACACCTTACAGTATTAGGTTTGGGAGATGTCTATTTCATGTAACTGCTTCTCAGTTTTTTACCTGAATGGAATCCTGCATAAATGCAACAGAATTCTCTTATTTCATATATTCTCTACTCAGGTTTAAAAGGTTTACATTTTACTAATTCACCAAGTGATAAACTTAAAACTCTCAAAATCAGAAAACATGTACTTTGGTAAATGAAAACAAACCAAAAAACCCAAACGCATGCTTATGTAAATGCAGGTATCAAACCAAAACTTGAGTAACATCTATTTTAAAGGTTTATTTTTATTTTTTTTTGACAGAGAGAGAGAGATACAGAGAGAAGGGGGAGGGCCCCGAACAGTCTCCATAGTTGTACATCATTGGTTTTTCCACATAGTTTCATTCCACAGGTGGGCGCGGGGCTGCACAGGGCAGGAACTGGGCTGGGGTCTCACCCTGGTGAGAACTGAACTGGGGGCACTCCCCAGTTCAGCATGTGGGTCCACACAGGCCGGGGCCGGGATCTGATCCTCTGTCCCTGGGGCTGCAAAATGAGCACTTAACCCAGAGCCATCCCAGCTTCCCCTAGTAACATCTATTATACAAGTGACAAATTCTGAGAATAACTGCAGGGCTGTGGGGATCAAAATGCCACCACTAGATGAACTATTTTAATTTTTTTTTTTTTAAGATTTATATTATTTTTGACAGAAACAGACACAGAGAGAAACAGAGAGAAGGGGGAGGGCCCAGAACAGTTTCCACAGTTGACATTAGTTTTCCATATAGTTTCACTCCACAGGTGGGCACAGGGCTGAGCAGGGCAGGAACCCGCCGGGAGCCTCCCGCATAGGTCCCAGCAAGAACTGAACTGGGGTCACACCCATTTCAGCACATGGGTCCGCACAGCCGGGGCCGGGATTCAATCCTTGGTCCCCGGGGCTTCAAAGCGAGCGCTCAACCTGCCAGGAGCCATCCCAGCTTCCCCATATGAATTTTTTTTTTTTAAAGATTTTTATTGTTTTGAGAGAGATACAGATAGAGAGAAGGAGGAGGGCCCCGAACAGTTTCCATAGTTGCACATCATTGGTTTTTCCACATAGTTTCATTCCACAGGTGGGCACGGGGCTGCACAAGGCAGGAACTGGGCCAGGGTCTCACCCTGGTGAGAACTGAACGGGGGGGGGGGGGGGGGGCACTCCCAGTTCAGCATATGGGTCCACACGGGCCGGGGCTGGGATTCAATCCTCAGTCCCCAAGGCTGCAAAGTGAGTGCTTAACCCACTAAGCCATCCTTGCTTCCCCTATTTTAATTTTATAGACTTGTAAACTGTCCTCAGGACAGCTCCCTCTCATAGATTTTTCATAAAAGCTGGTCTTTCTATAATAGGCCATAAAGTTGTCGGTAATACAGTGAACTGGGTTATAATATAGACTCACTTTAGAATGGCAATGATACAAAATCAATTTTCATCAATATCTTTTCTTCTGAAAACCTTTCACTATTAACCTAAACTTACGCTCCCTTTTGGGAATTCCTGGTGTATTTCTTTGACATGTCCTCCACTTTCGTAGCAGAGTCAATATTTGGAAGCTGGGAAAGCCGGGATGGCTCAGCGGGTTAAACGCTCGCTTTAAAGCCCCAAGGACCGAGAATCGAATCATGGCTCCAGCCCAGGCGGACCCACATGCTGAATTGGGGAGTTCCCACAGTTCAGTTCTCTCTCTGTCTCTGTCTCTGTATCTCTCTCTCATTCTGTCAAAAATAAAATAAAATAAAATAAATAAAATATTTGGAGGCTACCTGTCAGGGCACTTTTTAAGGGTATTCTAAATGAGTGCAACTATACACATACACAAAAGTACACAGGTATATGCAACAGAGAAAGCTAAACCAAGAGTACTTTGCTATTGGTTTAACAAATGCTCTCAATCAATCCACCTTATCTACCTATGGACTATAAATATTATTTAGACTTAAAAATATACAAAACAAGATTTTTTTTTAATGTACAAACCATCCACAGAAACATGGTTTGCATTTTGCTACACCCTCTATCATACCACAAATTATCATCAGAAAGCCTGAACAAGGTGAAAATTGAAAGCTGAAAAACACCAATAGAACCTGAAGATTGTTAACCTGTATCTTGCACATGATTTACCTGGATTAACTGTTGAGGTTTCACCAGGAACCAGATTTGGATAGGTCATAGGGGTCATAACTACTTTTTCATAAAATACTCCCTCACTTTACATAAATGTACAGTTCTATGACTTTTCTTGGCATGTCTTTAAGAGTTGATTACTGTTTAACATCAGAGCCAAATGATTTTTTGACCTACTATGCCAACGCTTCCAATGGTGGGACATCAGGAAGAGGTGGGAGGCTGGATTCAAAGCTAAGGCCAGCACTGTTTCATTGAGGGGTGTGTTTTTATTAATTCTCACTCCAGAACCTTACCACCTCAGGCAACCAACTTAATTATCAATTCTATTGGCCCCCAAACTCCCTTTTAGTAGTTATTTACTTTAAATATGAACACTTTATAGCTAAGAGGTATACATCCTAGTGTAAGAATATAGCAAAGGCCAAAAGACATTTCTTCTGTGCTACTACTACTGACTCAGGATGGGCCACACAGCTCAAGCCAGATAACTTACACTTACCAAAAAATGCAAAAACAAACAAAAAAAAGGAATATCATTTACTTCGCTAAAAATTGTGTTGTTTCTTTAAACAAAACTGATGCCATTAGTGAAGATATTCATTCTTATTTTTTAACAAGTAAATTGTAATAACATCTATTACTTTCATACAAAGCAGTCTAATTTGCTAAAAGAAAGAAAAAAAAATGGCTATGCAGAATCCTTTAAACAGTTTGTATAATTCCAAATGGTAACAAGTAAGAGACATGAGGGGCCTCTGTAGTAAGGGGGGAGACCTGGTAGTCTCTTAGCCAAGGGTCAAAGCCAGTTTATTTCATAACTTTAAGCCAGTAACAGTGGTTCCACAATATCCCCTTTCAAACAATTTATTTTAAAAACCCACCCTTTTTCTAGAAGGGTTAGTCTTAATAATTAACCTACCGGAGACAGAATGAGAGAGAAAAATGAAAATTAACAGTGTAATATAAATATTTCCACCCTGAATAGTAAGGGACATATGGTACCAACTTCATGCATCTGAAGAGACTTCAACTTTTAGAACATTTAAAAGAAAACATCCTTCTCAGTACTCTTAAAACATAGCAAACTATAGGTTTACATTTGACAAAGTCTTACAGATTGCCAAATATGTGGGAAATGGAATTCCAAATATTCCAATTCTCTGAAAATACCGAACCAAATAAAGCATAAGGATCTAAGAATAAACACAAAGTGAGTCCACAATGTTTGAGTTAACATGAGTTAGGGCCCTTCTATTGTGACCTGTAAGATTATTTGAATAGTTTTGTTGCACATATCCACATTTATTCAGATTGTTAGAGATATATTCATTCTGAAACTTAGAACATCATAGGCTATACACTCTTTCCAACTGTACTGTTGGTGTAGTCTAATTCAAAATTTAAAAAATCTTCAGAGGCTTTCATGAAACCCCTGCTTCTCTATAGCAAACTAACTTTTGTACAAGGACATACTATCCTATTACTTATAACCATCAATAAACTAGAATGATCACTGATATCAATAGAGGAGGCTCTCAATTTACGTTTGGCTTTCAAACCTCCTTCACTTCTGTGCGTTACTCAGATACCCTAAACAGATTTCCTATGCTGATCCCGATGCTCACATAAATAACCATGTGCAGCTGTCATGCCAGTGCTGGTTTGTGTAGTTATTTGACCATTTTGCTGCATTTTTTCTTTACAGTTAAGCGAAAGAGGAGAAAAACATCAAATAGCTGATATTGTAAGAATCAGTGAGCTCTAAATAAGGGTGTCCCAAAATTCACGCAAGAAGTAATTTTGTACGAAAACTGCGAATCTTGCGTGAATTTTGGGACACCCTTTATAACACAACTAAGAAAAGAACAAACCATCAGTAAAGAACCTTTAGCCTCAACTGGATGGTCATAGGACTTAAACCAGTTGGCTGTGTTCAACTGAGAGAAAGGGCAAATGAAGGGTACATGCAGAAAATACTGGAAATAAATTATCTAAGATTATGTCTGTCTATAAAATAAAGCATAATTGGAAATTTCAGAATGATTTAAGATCTCTAAAACTCCTCCCTATTTTATTCCATTATCTTTTGCAGAACCAATTTTCACATATATTTGTATTTTTTAATTTTATTTTTTATTGTTTTTAAGAGAGAGACAGAGAGACAGAGAAGGGGCAGAGCCCAGAGCAGCCTCCATAGTTGCACATCATTAGTTTTCAACATAGTTTCACTCTGCAGGTGGGCACAGGTCTGCACAGGGCAGGAACTAGGCCAGGAGCCTCCCGCATGGGAGGCACACCCCCACTGGGGGCCTCCCACATGGAAAGCTCACCCTGGTCAGAACTGAACAGGGAGCACACCCCAGTTCAGCACATGGGTCAGGGCAGGGATCTGATCTTCGGACTCCAGGGTTGCAAAAAGAATCGCTCAACCCGCTGAGTCATCCCGGCATCCCCAACATATATTTTTAGAATATATTAAGTATAATGGGAAAAAAATAAACTTATGCTGAAAAAGAAGAAAAAATTGGCCCAAGATAAATTTCTAGTTATTAAATGAGTCTATATGAACCTGTAAGAATAAAGATTAGAAAAAATTGTCCTATCAACCAACAAATGCAAACCAAGAAATTAAAACACTAATCTACAGCAAAAGTTGCTACACAAGAGACGTTTATTAATGTTCTGTTGTATTTACAGTTTTAACATAGCAAACCAAGGTGAATTACCACTTGGCAGAAAGCACATCATTCTACATTTATAACGCATCAGTTTCTGCTAACACATCATAAAAGCAAGTAGTACAGTATGTTAGGGATCATCTCAAAAGTTCCAAACTAATTCTTTCTTTGCTCCTGGCAGCTAATCCTCTCCCTAGTCCCAGCCCCTGGCTTAATCAGCAGGAGCTAAAAGAAAAGAGAAATAGGAACTCTAATCATACAGAAAGTGTCAAGAAATGCATTTTAGTAATTAAGCTGCATTTGTCCTGGTCCTTTCTATTTTATATAGTGACAGCATCTTTAAATCCCTTAGATACACAACAAAGAATAGGTATTGTAAATTTTAGAATACAGACTATTAAAAAATTAATGCTTATTATTTACCAATTATGAACATATTCTTGATCACACCTTAAATGTATTTTGCACTATGGTTTTGCTTCCAGGTGCTCACAGTACAATTGAATAAATTTCTAGATTAATTTTAACAGCAAGTATGAATTATGTGCAGAAATGCGGTCATAACCAAAGTTGTAACTTTTGAGAAAACCCCTTCAAAATGGCCAGCAGTTATACATTTATCTTACACTAAAATATTTAATTCCAAATTCATTTTGAGATGGAGGATGAATAAAGCAAGACTGCCCCCTACTGACTACAGGGACAAGGTTCATGCTACTTAAAATGACTACAAACAATAGATAAGGCATTATTAACACATCACAGACTTGATTGCGAGAGCTTTTTCAAACATTAACCACTAATGATTCCATGATTACAGAATTCTGGATTAACTATTAAAATTTTACACCTAGGAACAAATAGAGAGAAATGATCTTTTTCAACAGTACTTTATTTTTTTAAAGCAGGTGACTATTCCTCTGTGTTCTACATCTTGATTCACTTCCTGCAGGTGTTCTCTTGCTTCTTGAGAAAATTCATAAACGCAGGAAGGCCTTCGCCAGAAAACATCTGCCAGAGAAGGATATTGAATATTGAAACTCTAGTTAGCTTATTTTGGCTGAGAGAAGGATGTGGTCACAAAAGAAGGCAGGATGTTTAAAGACACAAGAAGTACATTTTAATACAGCTTTAAAATTACTATATACTGACATCATAGCATTTAACAAACATTAAAACTTCTTGAAGTTATTAAAGACTCTAGAACTAGGAAGAACTTGAATGCTTTCTTTAAGACCCATGAGGTCATGGGTCTCTCTCTCCAAACTTCCTAACACAAGAATGAAATGCAAATTGCACTTCCATCACCACACATTTACCTCAACAGTAATGACTGAAACTTGGGAACAAAGAGACAGTAGGATACCAGTACACAGGTCATTTTCCTAATACACCTAAGTTGTTTATCCTGCCATTCTGTCAGATTTCACACAAGGAAGATTTTCAGCAAGAAAGCCAATGATGTCATGCTGTACTTAGAGGATGGGAATGTTTAAAAATGACTATAAACTCACAGGCATCACAGAAACCCTAATCACTTAGTAAAAAAAAGTCAATGTATTTATGGGCACTTATCTCTGGGAAGGGGGGTGGATATCTGTAGTCCCAAATTTATTTTTAAAAAGGAATGTACATGAGTGAAATAAATGCTCTCAAAAATAATGTCCACATATTTCATTAAACATAGTTTTCACCTAATACTTTGTAATACTTAGAGGCATTTGTGTATTGGCACAATAAATTGCTTTGGTTCTCATGGAAATAATGGGCAAAAGTATAAGTAACTAAAGAAAAACTAAAGAGATATTATTTAACAAATATTTATTGAGAAACTACTTTGTGCTACTCCACATCACCTGAGTTGGATGGGCTCATAGATAGGCCTTTAGCTTACTTTTTCCATTATTCCAATTTAGTGTAAAAGCTACAACCAGCCCTTTCATATATTTTCTGATTAGACAACTGTGTAAATCCTTAAAGGCTTACAAAATGCAGAGAAGCTACAACACTGGAGGAAATCAACATATTCTTTTAAAACTGTTGATATTTTTCCAAGCTCCAAATTCAGTTGGTGTTTTGATTTGAAGTAAACCAATGATACTGACACAACTAAAACTTTTCTTTAGATTGAGAAACCTCAAAATGTTCAGGGACAAAATCACAAGAATATAAGGTGCTCTAAAGGCTACCAAGCAGAAAAAAGAAAATTGGTAGAATGTCAAATGTCAAACGGAGTATTCTGCAATGAGCCTAGACTCAACCCAAACTTTGTAACTTCATTTTTATCACTTTCTATTAACAGATGAAAACAAATATAATAATTACTATTAGGTCAAACAGTAGTTTGCAAGTACATATGACATAGTCCAGAAAACTGCCTGGCCACTTTCCTTAGTTCATGCTGCTTCCACAGAAGCTAATGAGCTTTAACAGATTGCTCAAACTCAGAGTCACCCAACAAATATTAGAGTCACTAGGAGGATGGAGATGGGTTACTAATGGGTGATCTCAATCACCATGTGCACTTCAAATGAAAAAGACTGCTAGAGAGGCACTTGCTGCTCTCTAAGACCTGGAGATCTGTTTAGATGAACTTAACTCACAAGTTGTTACAAAAACAATGGTGGAACACTAACTGGAGGACACACAGGTTTTAGGGACTGTGGACATCATTACTAAACTGCATATCATATTGCTTCAGAAACAAAAGGAATTCAACGGCCTACAGATCATTTAATTCCAAGAGGAAAAAAAAAGACAAACACAAAAAACATTTCTTTCTAGACACTATGTTATTTATTTATTTATTTAAGATTTTGTTTTGTTTGAGAGAAGGTAAAAGGGAAATAGAGAAGAGGGGAGGGCCCAGAGCAGTCTCCATAGTTGTACATCATTAGTTGGAACAGAGTTTCATTCCAGAGGTGGATGTGGGGCCATGTGGGGTGGGAACAGAACTGGGGGCCTCCCACATGGAAGGGAAAAACCCTCACCACAGTGCTTGGCGGTTACTGGTAGTGCCATAGTTCAGCATATGGGTTTGCACGGGCCAGGGCTGGGATTCAACCCCCGGACCTCACTGTTGCAAGGAAAGGGCTCAACCTGTTGAGCTATCCCAGCATTCCCCTGTAATTTTTTTAAGCAAAAGTTCCACTGGAAACATTTCTATTGTCTTGCTACTTTGTAAAACAGGCCAATAAATCAAATTTTAACTTCAGACAAATTTTCTTTATAAAAGAGGTATTAAGGAGGAGAGAGAAGATTATAGAAATGGGGGAATGAAAGCATTTATTATCATATGGGAAAAAAAACTGATGCATCATAGGTATAGCTCAACAGGTCATAGCAATCACTATCTAATTACAAAGGGCCCTATAGCTCACTAATGCCAAGGCTTACAAACTCTCTCCTCCTATTTCAGATGTGGTTAAAATTACAGAACTTAAAATCCATTAAACTTCATATGTACAAGTGCTTTTGGATAGTGTTAAAGATACCATTTAACTGTGTTACCACCTTATAGCTACTGTAGCTAACTATTCAATTGCCTGTCAGCACCACAGGAAATGATGATCCATAAAAATTTATTTTCTAGTTAACTGGTAAATAAGAAAAAGTATGGGGGAAGCCTGGATGGCTCAGTGGGTTAAGCACTCACTTTGAAGCACCAGAACCAGGGATTGAATCCCGGCCTCAGCCCGTGTGGAACCATATGCTGAACTGGGAGCTCCCCCAGTTCAGTTCTCTGTCTCTGTCTCTGTCTCTCTCTCTCTCTCTCTGTCATAAATAAATAAATAAATAAAAATATAAAAAAGAAAAAGTATGAACACCTTACATTTTTTATCATTTCAGATAAAGATGCTTCTAAAAGGCATCTGTTTCTTTTTAAACAAGGGAGAAACACTTTTATTTTTTTCTGCTTCCTTGCAGTCATATTTCTTGATAACATGTGCCCACCTCTAGCAGTTGCTTTTGGTTTTTCTTACTGTGGGGTAGGAAACCAAATTTCCTTTTTTAAGCTTAAATGGGCTTCAAAAAGAACCCCAGAGCTTCCCCTATAATAGTGTTCAACTTGTAACATCTACTTTGGCTAATCAGAAAGAAGCCCTTTAAGGTCATTTCTAGGTTTGTTTGTGTATATTACATTTTGGATAGCCTGAAAACAAAACTCCCTATTCTTATACCTTTTTCCAGTAAAATGCTAGATCTTAGTACAGTATGGGAATTAAATTATTATTCTGATATAGCAAAGTTATTTTAAAAATTCCCTACCTGTGTCTTCACAGCAAAGAAGTAAGCCTACAGCTAGCCTTTAACCAGTGACATCACCATTAAACAAAGCAAGCAGCTTCAATGAAAGAAAATAAAATCTTCATACTTTACACGATGGTTTTCTAGTACATCTTTAAACTTAAACTAAATTTCCTCTGAACTAAAGAAAACATTTTACATTTAGAACTGTATAGACAGTTCTTACCCTTGTCAATAGACAAAAGAAAGTCAGTCTCGTGGGATGTTATGGCTTATCCCCTCTGGGGATACTGAAAATTAGTAAGGAAGTCATTAGCATTCTAAATGCTGCTCTAAAGTCCCCAAACCCTTAATTTAGAGCTCTGAATCCTCTGGGCATGTCAGAAATGATTTCAAATCAACTAGAATAGCAAAGTCAGACAGAAAAGCAAAGAAACCTTCCTCTGTCCTCCAATGGGGGTAGAAGCTCAAAGACCTCTGATTTTCTGAGAACTCCTAAAGTACCATAAAGGCTCCTGACACCAAAATACAGAGACAAGCAGGCCTATAATCTCCTTTCACAACTCCAATAGTATTATTACTAAGGACTGCCTAGAGTTCAAATATAACCCCAAAGATGCTTTGTTTTACATTTAGGATACTCCCATAAAACATTTCATAAATTTGAGAAAATTAAAACAAAACAATAACAAACTTTATAAACAAATAACAACAAAAAAACCCTCAAAAATTCTTTGACAATTCAGAAAAACTGAGTTAAGGCTTTCTGTCCACCTGGTTATTTGTTACATATTAGAAGCAGGATAAAAATGATGTGTAATCCCCTAATGAAGACTGAAATTTTTCTCTAACAGAAGGATGAAGTCCACTTAGAAATTCAAGGTTACCATTCAACTAGACTTACAAAAAATATTATTTTTTTAAAAATGAAGAAATCTCCAGTATATTTTGGGCACGATGGATTAGCAGAAGTCTGTAAGTGATTTCAGCACCCTCTGTAAGAAGGCAAACTATGGCAATCCCAAAGAATAAACTTTTGAATCTTTGGTATATAAGAGTTAAACCTAAGTCTTGGAAGTAATTATAATCAGACATGGAGAGGAAAGAAAAAAGATGACAGTGGTAATTATATAAAACTGCACAGAACATATGATAAGCCTCTTAAGTTAGGATGTTCTAGATACAAAGAAAGACCCACCATAGGCACTAGGTCCTTAGCCAGTGGTGTCAATGTCCATCTGTGTGCAGACTTTGTAACCTAATTCAAATTCAGGACATGCCACATGCTTTTGAACATGCAATAAAACATTACCTTTCTTTTTAAAAAAAATCATAAATACAAGTGGTAGGTACTCCTAATAACTAAAAATTTTCTTTCAAATAAAAGTGTATGTTCCCAACTTTAACCAATACAGGACTAAGTTCTTCGTATGCTTTAACCTTTATAAGAAATGCCTTATGAATACACTCCACCAAACATGTCTCCAACTTATCACTAAAGCCTTCTGTTACATGCATAAGTAAATTTAACTATACATGTAAAGTATTAACACTTAATACAGTATCTGATATATGGAAAAGTTGATAAATATTATTATTATACCATGCTTGAAAAAAATTTGTCACATTCGAGAAGTTCTCATATTACTATTAATTTAAAAACTTTCAATAATGTCCCACTTGGCAAATTAATTATGGTAGATACTTTCTTGTTTAAAAACATATTCTGAGACCTACCTGAATCTACAAACTGAGAATTCCACTTTTAGCCTATGATTACCTATATAAACTAGGATAAAGCCTATAGTGAATACAGAATAAACTGATGTTCACATGGGGTTGGTTAACCTGTCATTGAGCCAACACATCACTGGGCTTAAAAGGGCTATTCTATGAATTCTATTGATTCCACTGTAAAAGGTCTTTGTACTCAAGATATTTAAGAACACTCTCTCAACCTAGTTTTCCAGACTCGACCCTCAACACTCCTTTATACTATAATCAAACTGCTGTCCCTTGAGCAAGTGCCATATTTCCCTGCCTGTATTTCTGCTCTCTTCTCTGCCTCAGGTGATTCTGAAATTTTCCCCCACACCACCCAATTTCCACTAGTAGAAATTCTATCTAACAAATAAATTCCTACACCCTTTTTAGGCCTGGGAAGACTTTCAGGACAAGGGCTACTTCTTCACGTGTTGCTGCCCACTAGCTCTTTATTTTCTTATTTCACCCCCACATTTCTCAGTGTCTTGCACTGAATGTCTTGCCCAGCCCTGCTTTACAAAGCCATGCCTGAGGCCTCTGACTGGCCTGGCCCAGCCAGGTCAGGACTGATCCACCCATCTTCAATAGTCTTAAGGATCAAAGAGTGAAGTCCAAGAAGGCCTATCAGATCTTGTTACCAGAGAGGCCTCTCTCTGGCAAACTGTTTCCCAAGTCTCCTTATCTCTTTTTTGCAACTGATGTAAGATGGAGTCAACATCTGGGAAAGAACTCACGTGAATGGACGAAGAGCCTTGGCAGGGCTAGCTCCTCCTGTTCCAGATGGGGAAAAGGCCCTTTCTCCCCTTCCTTTCCTTGGGTATGACCCACCCTTACTATCAGAGTGGTGACATTAGGGTGTGCCCCTGAAGATACAAGAAAGCCTCCCTGACTAATTTAAGAAATGGACATTTTGGTGGGCTTGTTAGTAGCCCAAACAAAAGGAGTTTTGAAAGGATGCCATGTTATCTCCCAACTCAGGGGTTTTGGGGCCCTACATAATTAGAGCTGAGTGATCAGGCCTAAAAGGTTCCTTCTCAATACTACCCTCTGGCACTGGTACAACAGTAAGCAGTGACTTTGGGATTCAAGATTCAAAGATCTAAAATCCTCAGTCCCATTCAAATAACCTAGCTCCCGGATGACTACTAAGACCTCCAGTTTTTCTGCAGTCAGAACATGAGATAACGTTTTCTCCTATGGCAGTTTTTCCACTTTACCTTCCCCCACAGCTTTCCTACCATAGGATGTATGCTCTACTGTAAAGCTGAACAGAAATCTGCATTGTATCACAAGATACACTGTGGCTAGAATAAGAAAAAAAGTAAAATACCTTTAATAAATAAAGAGAACTCTGGTCCGGGGGAGATTTGAGAAAGTTTCTGGCATCTTCCGAACTTTTGCATAATTGATAAATCCTCTGAGAAACAGGAGAAAGCCTAATTTAAAAAATAAATAAATAAATTTGTAATTTCCATATTAAGTGCCCTCCCCAAAAATATCCCTTAACACTACTTCATCATTTTTCCGCTAAAAGCTATTGAAACACGAGCAATTTCCTCCAACATTTCCAAAGGATTTCCACATCAAATTTTCCATTTCTCAGTGAGAAAACATAATCTCAATAATTGAAAAAAAACACAACTCTTTTACATATTCAGAATCTAATTGGTCTAAAAAGAAAATCAAACATAAGATGGGGTCAAACATTTACATTTGGAAGCCTAATTGAGAGTAACTATCAAAACCTACCTTCTGAGTCCTACAAAGTATTCCAAGAGACTTAACTACCCCCCGAAAAGGGGCTGTAAACTGTTCAGCCCAAGTAAACAAGTTTCATATTTTCTTGTCAATAGAATTTATTTTTCCTGTCGACAGTACACAAAGTTGTCCACTAGATGTCAGAATCCCCTTACCTATTACAACAATTCTGGTCTGAACTCTATCTCTTTATTCTTAAACAATATATACAAATAGGGTACTTTGCATTTATTTACCAGGTAGGTAAAGGACTAAGACTGATTTTTACATGGCTACACTTTTTATTCTTAAAAAAAAAAACACACAAATAGGGCACTTCCCCATTTATTTACCAGGTAGGTAAAGGAGCTAAGACTGATACTGTGAGGTTACACCAGAATCTTTCTATACATTAACAGAAGTCTGCACCTCTTGGAAGAGTCCGCTGGAAGGTGATGTGCCCCTCCAATGGTAGCTCAGAACACTCCAGGCCCTCCTCCTTCAGAGATGGTCCCTGAGTCTTAGGCACATTTTTTTAAAACACCTTTATGGAGATGTAATTTACATGCCATAAAGTTCACACATTTATTATGTATGATTCACTGGTTTTTAGTACAGTTATGGAGCTGTACAGCCAAAACCATAATCTAATTTTAGAACATTTTTATCACCCCTAAAATGAAATCTACACATTAGCAATCACTCTCCATTCCCTGCTCCCTTCTCAGCTCTCCAAAGCCCTAGGCAACTACTTCTTTCGGATACATTTGAAAATATACTCAGTGGTGGAAACCTTTTTGTACTCAGAGCTGACTTCTAGCAGTAGCCAAGTCATTAGCACTGAGATCAGTGAACACCATTCTGTTCCTCACCAAAAGCAACAAGACTACAGAGCAGTGGTCATCCACTCAGGTGCTGGGTGGTGAACTAGAGAGCACATAACCTGTGTGGAGGGGACAGCTGCAACTCAGCTCCAGTTAAAAAGTGGGTGCTATGTGGGAAGATAAGCCAGCTTTGCTAGATATTCCCATTTTTAAGAGAAGTAAAAAACTCAGACATTCTATGTGAAAATTCTTGGATTCTAAATGGCAATAAAAAAAAAAACTACTGAAAATATTTATAGACCACACAAACCATAACTACAGGCTCAATGTAGCCCAAGAGCTGCTAAAGAACTCTGTGTAGACCTGATCCTTATTGAAAAAAACTCCAAAAAAATTGGTTCTTTCTTCAAGAGAACTTCCAAAAGTGGCCCAAACATTGGGTCCAATACACTAAGCACAAACCCAGTCTCACCATTTTTTGCTTACTCGCAAACAGTTAAGATAGCAAGAATGTACACCTGGAAACAATGTAATTGATATCAATTAATGTCACCCCAATAAACTTAACAACAAAAAAAAGAGAGCAAGAATTATTAATTATAAAGTAGTATGAGTTTATCCCCCATAAAACTTTAATATAGCAAGAAAATCAGTCCATTAAATTTCCTTAAATTATCTGTGCTGTTAACAATCACCTGAAAATATGCTTAATGGTTCTTTGATCCATTCAGGATCTGCTTGGACTTTACGCTTAGGGGAAGAAAGAAAAATCAGCTTTCTCTTAAAGATGCAATTTAGAGAAAAAGTGAAGGAACTATTTCTCCAAAGTACTGTATTTTTCCGTGTATAAGACGATACTTTTGTCTAAAATTGTTAGACCAGGGGAAGCTGGGATGGCTCAGCAGGTTAAGCACTCACTTTGAAGCCCTGGGGACTGAGGATTGAATCCCAGCCCCAGCCTGTGTGGACCCATATGCTGAACTGGGGCGTGCTTCCCATGTGGGAGGTCCCCAGTCCAGTTCCCACCCTACACAGCCCCCACCAGTGAGGAACAAAACCATGTTGAAAACTGATGATGTACAACTATGGAGACTGCTCTGGGCCCTCCCCCTTTTCTCTCTGTCTCTATCTCAGTCAAAAACAAAATAAATCTTAAAAAAAAATTGTTAAGAGCCAAAAATTGGGGGTGGCTTATACACCAGGGTAATCTGTGTACTGATTTTATTTTTAAGATTTTGACTGTTTTTGACAGAAACAGAAAGAAACAGAGAGAAGGGGAAGGGCCCAGAGCAGTCTGCATAGTTGCACGTCATTAATTTTTCTACAGTTTCATTCCACAGGTGGAGGCAGGGCCATGCAGGACAGGAACAGGACAGGGGGCCTCCCACTCAGGGCCGGAGCAAAACTGGGGGCCTCCCACATAGAAGGCTCACCCCGGTGAGAACCGAACTGGGGTCACACCCCCAATTCAGTATATGGGTCCCCACGGGCTGGAGCCTGGACTCAATCCTAAGACCCCAGGGCTGCAAGATGAGCACTCAACCCACTGAGCCAGCATCACCCTGTGTATTGATTTCTTAATGTTGGGTTAGAAAAGTAGGGGTCATCTTATACAAGGAAAAATACAGTAACTCTCCTGTGGGTCATATGTATTATTAATAAGCTTCTCAATAAATCAAGGTTGGGGGGGGGGGGGTGTCACTATTTCTCTCGCCTTAGAAGTCCAAGGACTAATAATACAGTAGATGATGCTATTAGGGTGGTGAGGGATGCCATGATGAATGACTTGTACTTTCTAAATAAAATTTAGTCACCCGAGACAAAGAAGGTAGGTCCTGACTGTATTATGTACCTGTTGTGTATGGTGCCATATGGGACTAGCCAGACCCAGTGATAGCACTGCCATCAAGGATCTTAATTAAGGAGGTAATAAGAAGGCCCAAAACAGAAGATAGAAAAAAGTCATGTCACAGAAGCAAAGTAATAGCTACAGAATAGCACTGTTATTGTTTTACACATATAATGCTGGTCTGCTATTGTTACCAAAAATATTTTCTTCACAAAGAATGAAGAAGCCAACAGTATTCAACTCAATGTTCATTTCTTTGCTTTAAAATGTCTTGAAAGATTTTAAAATAAATAGAATAAAAAATATAATCTCTTTCTTTTTTTAAGATTTGTTATTTTGAATTGGGAGGGGGGGAGTGGGGGACAATGAGAGACAAAAAGAGAAGGGGGAGGGCCCAGAGCAGTCTCCATAGTTGCACGTCATCAGTTTTTGACATAGTTTCATCCCACACAGGTGGGCACATGGTTGCACAGGGTGGGAATCAGGCCAGGAGCCTCCCACATGGGAAGCACACCCCAGGCAGGAACCAAACTGGGGGCCTCCCACATGGAAAGCACACCCCAGTTTAGCATATGGGCCCACAAAGGCCAGGGCCAGGATTCGATCTTTGGACCCCCCAGGGCTGCAAGGTGAGCTCTCAACCCACTGAGCTATCCAAGCATCCCAAAAAATATAACCTTAAGATCAACAACCTGAAATGTCTTGGCATAATAAAAAAGCCTCTTCTCCATCACAAAATAATTCTTATTCTCACTAATAATGAACTAAAGAATTCTGGAACCCAAGCAGTGGTTCTTTAAGAAGTTATATTTAGTAAGGCTATATATAACAATTTCTGTTTTCTACTGACAGATTCAAATGAAGATGGAACACATACATTCATGAGTAGTTCAACTGATTATACTATGCCTATAAGCAATTTGGGGTTGAGTTGGTGAACCTTTGTGGCATTAACTCACAAGGAGAAAAAATCTACAGACTATGAAGTCATCTTATCAACATGCCCCACTGGTCCACATGGAAAACCTGCGAAGTATATATGAATGGGTTAGGAAAAACCTACCACCACATGCATGTTATTCATGGTGACAACAGTTTAATCTTTAAGAAAGATTTTAAATTACTTTATTATTGCTAACTAATATATTACCTTATAGTAAGCAAAAGGAGGGTTTAGTAAAAGTAATTTTACTTTTAAAATTTAATATAATCTTTTCTCTCCTTTGTCACTGTTTAAAAGCACTTACCTAAAACCAGGAACACCCACCAGAGCCAATACTGACCATCAAAATATCCAGGGAAATAGGTGGAAAACTGAAATATAAAGCAAAACATTTCACAGCAGCTTAGCAGATACAATTTCACATTTTAAATTAAGGCACACATATTTTATTATGAATATAAATGTTGTCACTTAGCTCTTATAATTATTTTTAAGTAAGTGAAAGTATGTTGAAATGCTTACAACATATGCAAATATATATTCCTTCCATGGAAAAGCAATCTTGAAATATGATAGCAGGGCAGGAACTGGGCCGGGAACCTCTCACATAGGTCCTGGCAAGAACTGAACTGGGGGCACACCCCAGTTCAGCATGTGGGTCCGCAAGGGCCAGGGCTGGGATTCAATCCTCGGTCCTCAGGGCTTCAAAGAGAGCGCTTTACCCGCTGAGCCATCCCAGCTTTCCCTAGAAATATGTTTTGACAATACTTTTACTTTGCTTATCCAGTGCCAAAACCAACTATCCAGTGCTCCTCTCTAATGAGCCCTGATTTTGTTCTTACTCCTCTAGCCATGCCTTGACCTTGGAAGCTTTCTCATGTCCATCATAATGATCTCATTCCTTTGCTAGGGACTGGCACATGATGTTATTCTGGTCAATGGGAACTGAAGGCTGCTTCTTTGCTCTTAAAGAGAAAGAGGAAAAGGAGAAAAAATTTCCTTTCTTCTGTTGAGCACTGCTTGTTTCTGATGTGCTGCCTTAACCCTCAAGGAGCAGCAGCTATACCAATATGCAGAGCAGAAATGTCAGTTGTCCCTGATGATGTCAGAACTTGCTTTCATAGGAAAATTTTTCCCACTGTTTTCTAAGCCATTTTGAACTAAGTTTTCTGTTACTTGCAGCCAAAGCCATCCTGATATAAATTGATTCATTAAATTCAATTTTAAAGTTTAATCAATTTAGTTAAAAATTTATAGTTTAAAAAACTGGTAACTAACCTTATCTGTTTTCTATTGGGGACTTTGGTGTCAAAGTGTTGAATACAGTTTGAGCATTAAAACATAGTATTTTATTTCTTTTTTTTTTTAATATTTATTTTATTATGTTTGATTAATTTATTTATTTTATTGTTTTTTGACACAGAGAAAGAGAGATACAGAGACAGAGAGAGAACTGAACTGGGGGCACTCCCCAGTTCAGCATATGGATCCACACAGGCCGGGGCCAGGGTTCGATCCTCGGTCCTCGGTGCTGCAAAGTGAGTGCTTAACCCACTGAGCCATCCCGGCTTCCCCTATTTTATTATTTTTGATACAGACAGAGAGACAGATAGAAGGGAGAGGGACCAGAGCAGTCTCCATAGTTGTAAGTCATCAGTTTTCAACATGGTTTCGTTCAGCATAGGTAGGTGGGGGCCACACAGGGCAGGAACTGGGCAGGGGGCCTCCCAGCATGGGAGGTGCACCTCCTCGAGCCAGGGGCTGAACTGGGAAGGCAAGAACTAAACTGGGGGCCTCCCGCATGGGAAGCATACCCCAGTTCAGCATATGGGTCAACACATGCCAGAGCCAGGACTCTTATCCTCGGTTCCCCAGGGCTGCAAAGTGAGTGCTTAACCCGCTGAGCCATCCTGGTTCCCCCAGTATTTCATTTCTTAATGACAATTAAGATTTAGAGAAGGAATGAAAAATTTCTTTAGAGCTTGGGTTCTTAATCTGAAGTCCACGTTTTAGATGAGTATATATTAGCTATCTAGGGGAAAAGCCCATAACTTTGATCAGATCCTCAAAGGAATCTGGAATCCTAAAAAATAGTAACAACTTCAGAATAAATAATTTTGAAACACTCCAGCAGTAGTCAACCCTATTAATTAGCTAATAATGCCAATTTATGATGAATACACTGGTTTTATCTAAAAAGTTGGCAATAGCAATAAACTTATGTGAAATCAGAGGATACTTTAAAAGACTATAACTTTTATAACTAATCACTGGTTAACTCCCAAATCACTGATACCTCTACTTTACTTTAGAGATAAGGCCCCTAAATGGAGTAGCACTTGTTAAACAGGTGTGAGTCCCCAAATATCTTGGAATAACCAATGATTGCTACTGATAACCAATCCTGGGAGGAAAGAGGGTAAGAAAGAGAGGGAGGAAGCAGGGAGAAAAGCAGAGGAAAGAAGGGGAGACAGAGGAAATGAAAGGAATGCCAGTTTTTGATGAGTCACCAGAGAGGTGATAGCCTTTTTATTATGTAAAAACAACTAATTTCAGAACACACATATTTTAATCACATTATAAACATTAAGAGGAAATGAAAGGAATGCCAGTTTTTGATGAGTCACCAGAGAGGTGATAGCCTTTTTATTATGTAAAAACAACTAATTTCAGAACACACATATTTTAATCACATTATAAACATTAAAAACAGAGGAAGTAGGTAGGAAATAACTTGTGGGATAAGTGGCCTTGGATCACCAATATTGATTAGATTTGACTACAAAACTTGCATGCATGAACTATCTGCAAATGACATTAGGTTAAGGTGACCAGACATCCCGCTTTTGGCAGGACAGTCCCGATTTTTAACAATTTGTCCTGCGTCCTGCGGCGTTTTAAAAAAGTCCCGATTTATGGAAAGAATGCACGACAAGCTAGGGAACGGCGGGAGATAGACCAAATTTTTAATCAAGAACATCCTCCCCCCGCCCCCCTGGTCAATGGTGTCCCACTTTACCAATGTTAAAATCTGGTCACCTTACATTAAGTTCAACTTTGTGAAACTAGGACAAAGACAAACAAAATAATTTTAAATACTGACAACGCAAAACAAGCCAATAAAAAATAATAAAAATTCAAAGTTATTCTACTTATTGTTTCTCTACAGTCTATCTTTTATGGTGTACAACTTACCCTGACAATCAGGATCCACTTAATTAGAGAGAGACCAAATCCTGAAATGGCTCCATACCTTCCTGCAGCTGAAGTGGTCAGGCAAAAAGACAGGAAAAACCCAATCCAGTTAAAGAGGAATGCCACTGTAAAAGCAGAAAGGATAAAAAGATGTCAGGGATGATGGGATAGTTCAGCAGTTGAGCACTTGCCTCACAGTCTCCAGCTTGCCCTCCACAACCCTTACCCCACTGCCCCAATGCAAACAAGAAAATATCCTCTCTGAATATAAGGTGTTGCACTATTGTCTACTGCTTTTGACTTTCAAAAATGTCTTAATATTCACCAAATTGTATACTTATGACTTTACTGTATGTATTACACTTTAATAAATAAATGTCTCAAACATTAAATTAGTGCTCCCAAATAATCTGTCATTCATCCTCCCACTTTTATAAATTTTTATCTTACATAATGTCACCTCTAAAAGCACTACATTTTTTAAATACCTTTTCAATACAACAAATAAAAGAAATGGTTGCTCACTGCTAAGTGAAATACAAGGAAAGATAAATGCAAAATAGTATCATGTGGGAAAAAATCACGTTGACTTAACATCTGTTAGAAAACAGAAGCCTACAAAACAAAATTCATTAAACAAAAGTATTTCATTTCTATTCTACAGGTCCGGCATGAGTGGCAGCATAGCCAAGGAGCCTTGCAAACCTAAAAGATGAGACTTAGCTCCTGTAAAAATGCAGCATCTCCATGAATGCTTTAATCATATTTTCCACAGATATTCATAGAAGCAGAAGATAAAAGTGTACTAAGCTCTGACACCTCAGTAAAAGGCACCAAATAAATATATTGTATTAAAATATTAGTTTAACTAGTTATTTTAATTCAGACAGATTCATCCATAGTCCAAAGCACTCTGGTGTATGGGAAGTTGCTCTGCTGTATGGATATACTTACTGAAAAAAGTTAACATAAAGATCCCATCATTTCCTATCCTCATCTGGTCAGCATCATCAAAATCATCCCGACCCACAAAATCCTCATCCTGAATGAAAAGAAAAGAAGGTAAATTCACAATGAATTATTTCTAGACAAAGGAAAACAAAGAAAAATAGAGAAAGGGACAAAAGTAGTACCAAGAAGGAAATGTACTGCTTTCACTCAATTTAAAACTGTAAGTGTTAAAATTTTTCATTTTGTACCTGAAACTTATATGTTATAAACCAATATCACCTCAATAAAAAAATAAAAAGACCTAATTTTTTAAAAATTTCATAGTCTAAAAGTAAAAGAAAAAATTAAAGAAAAAACAAAGCTTTCTTCTATTTCTATAGTTTTCTAAATAAAAGGATTTTTTTTTTCATTTTATAACCCAAGTTCTTTTAACAATACACTTCAAAAATTATAAAGTTTACAATGTTCCTTTATATACAAGGGCTGTCCAGAAAGTATCCAAGCCAAGTAATATGAAAAACAGAGGTGTTTATGGCTGAATATGTTTTCCGGACAGCCCCTGTATGTACATGTGTGTGAGCGTGCGTGCATGCATACACATACAGAAAAGAAAAAGGAGGCTATTTACTTCCACATTGGCTTAAATTCTAGAATGTCAGTAATCAGGCCCTGTTTTGGGCCCAGAATATTAATAGTAACTCAGGGCCTATTAAGGAAATACAATTGACTAGCTCAAGTGTTTATGAAATTGACATAGGGGAAAAAAGGATAGCATGATCACACATGAAGAGTCTATAGGACTGCCCACTGCTCAACTCTATAATCATTTGTTTATGAGTATGTTGGTATACAGGTCCAAAACAACCTCACGTCCAAGTTTATTGGCAGACAGGATCCCTTCCATCCTAACTTGAAAACATTCCAAGTCTACAAGTAATACGATCTTGACCAATATCAATACCAACATACTGTGGCTTACCTTTCCAACTGATGTAGATATGTGTTGAGATGTTGAAAAATAAATTATACATGGTTAAAAGTAAAAGCGGTAGACTTGTACACAGTCTAACAAGGGTTTCTCAAATTAAAACAAACAAAAAAACTCTAGGGATAATCAAAATTTGCCCTATACAGAAAAAGGGGCTTGGGAACCTAACAAGCTATTGATAGTGCTTCCCTTGGGGAGTGGGAACTAGATAAAAGGGAAGGGTCAGTGGCAGCTTCCACTTGTAGCTTAACACATTTCCTCTACTATTTGAAATTTTTACAAGAACATGTTTTTTTATATTTAAAAATACTGAATACCTAGTATTCTGACTTCATATTAGCAGGATAAATAATTCTTCACCAAATTAGAAACTAATTCTTTTTTTACCATAATTACTCAAAGGTATACTACAAAAATACATGGAAATAATTTCAAATACAGACAGTTCTTGACTTATGTTGGTTTGTCTTATTATTTATCAACTTTATGACGGTGCCAAAGTGATACACACTAATTGAAACTGGCTAGGCTAAGCTATGATGTTCATAGGTTAAGTGTATTAAATGTATTTTCTCTCTCTTTTTTTAAGATTTATGTTATTGTTTTGGAAAGAGAGAGAGAGGGAGGAGGGCCCAGAGCAGTCTCCATAGTTGTATGTCATCAGTTTTCAACAGTTTCATTCCATACAGGTAGGCAGGGGGCCATGCAGGGCAGGAACCAGGCAGTGGCCTCCAGCATGGAAGGCATGCCCCCAAGAGCTGGGGGCCGAACCAGGGGCCTCCCACATGGGAAGCTTGCCCAGCAACAACCAAACTTTGGGCACACCTCAGTTCAGCATATGTGCCTGCATGGGCCAGGACCGGGATTCGATCCTTAGACCCCGGGGCTACAAAGCAAGTGCTTAACCCGCTGAGCCATCCTGGTATCCCTTGTATTTTCTACTTACAATATTTTCAGTCTTCACTAGGTTTATCAGGATATTAGCCCCACTGAAAGTTGAGGAGAATTTGTAATATTGCAAATGCCTTCTAACTGTTCTTCCTAGCTACACTACCAAGATTTCTCTGACAAATTGTTGCCAGGCTAATGTTTCTAAAACATAGTGCTTATCTTATACCCCTACTCAAAAACTATGAAGATACTGTGTGACCTACATAAAAAATTTAAATGTTCAGCCTAGCATTCAGGGGATTGCTAGAACATACACAGTTCTGGGCACAAAAGCTTTGCTCAAGCAAAACCAATTACAACATGCAAGGAGCCTGCCCTGTACCTAGATGAATTCACACCTCCTTTTTTGGCTTTTCCCTCTGGAATGTTCTTATCCATTAAAATTTGGTGGCTGGGAAAGCCGGGATGGCTCAGTGGGTTAAGCGCTCACTTTGCAGCACCAGGGACTGAGGATCGAATCCCGGCCCTGGCCCGTGTGGAACCATATGCTGAACTGGGAGCTCCCCCAGTTCAGTTCTCTCTCTGTATCTCTCTCTCTCTCTCTCTCTGGGTCAAAAATAAATAAATAAATAAAAATATATTAGAAAAAAAATTGGGGGGCCATTGTAAATCCCATCTTTCCTATGATCACACAGTAAAAATTCACAGTTTTTATTGCTCACTGCTCCTGTGCTGCTGCTTAGATATGGGTATTTGTGAGTCTTTTCCCTAGTTGGATTTTAAGCTCTGGTATGATAGGAACATTGCCTCATACAAAGCTTTCTCCCTATCTACTGCAAAATACATAGATTTCACATTATATAAAAAAGTGCTCTATAAAGGTTTCTTAATAATAGGACTCTTTGAGATGTTCCTAAATATGTACACTTGTCAAATAAAAGTATTCTAAAGAGTTCTATGATTAGTCAGAGCTAACCTCTTGTTCTATTTCCATGACACAGTTCCCAAGTATTGCAGCAGGTCTATAGAGTACAAATAAAGACTTTGGAGTCTAGAATATCTGAATTTGGCTCTCACCTATGCTACTTATTAGCTATATGACTTTAGGCAAATTATTTAATCTTTCTGGGACTCGGTTTTTGCATCTGTAAAATGGGGATAATATAATCCTTACCCTGTGAGGTGACTGGAAACAATATACAAAACACTATATAAAAGCACTAAGCATAGGTACGATCAAGCATATTGCTTGCTTCCAATACATGGTAGTTATATTAAGACTGTTTTGCCCTTGAACAATAAGCTCCATCTGGCGTATTAGTTTCCCCTTCGCCCCTACAAGAACTGAATGCATATCATGTAAAATCAGCTTAAACTGCACTTATGAACTATTATTTCTGCCAAGCAGTGGTTTTAGTAACCCCACCCCTAAAGGTGTGATCTATAAACAGTTTGCTGCCCTAAGGCGCGAACTTCTGGGACCTGTGCCACTATCCAGATTGAGATTCCGTTCTTTGTTATTTTTCACTGTAATTTCCTGCCAGGATTTGAGTCTGGAGCCCTGATTCCACATTACTGGGGACTGGATCCTATTCCCCATTCTCCCAAGATCTGGACCAAGGCCCCACCTGTATCAGTTTCAACCTGGATGAATATTTGAAAGACATCTACATCATTGACAAGTCTGACATCAAGAATCAAGAGTGCTCCAAAATCTCTGGCTCACTTTCATCACACTCTACCCCCACTCCCATGAATTAACATCTGAATTTACCATGCCCCTATAGATGACATAATCTGGACTGCTGGTGGCACAGGGCTTATCTACATGACTGCTATGATCTTTTTATGAGTTTAATTCTATAAAGTAAACAGCTGTCTACCTAACACTTAAATATTAAGTGTGCTGAATCAAGGTGAAGGCGGTGTATTTACTAAGTCAGCTCCTGTTGTAAGACATTTCAACCACACCCAGAGACCTGAGAAAGTGGTGGTAACAGTAAAGATACAGGGAAAATGAGCAGGCTTGACTAGTGACTTTATGCTAGTCATCATTTTCAGAAAGGTGAGTTTATAATCCCAAAAGAAAATGTGCTTGTTTTTTTAAAACTAGCTATACTTATACTAATTAATACATTCATAAGTAATAAATTAAAAATAATTTAATTCCCATAAAGCACCCACCAAGTAACATGGTAAACTGGACTTACTCTTCCAGGAACCAAAGGGATAGTAGCTTCAGCCTTGGTTCTCTCAGCTTCATCATAACTGGGCAGTGTTGTAGCCACATTGTAAGATGGGGGATTTGGAAACCCAGACTCATCTTTGTAGTCAAAATATGCTGCAGAATAAAAGGAGGTTCACAGTTATCTGATGATTAGCTGAACTGAGGAAAAAAAGGACTTCCACTAACTGGTAGACAAAAACCAGACATTCCTCTAAAAGGACACACAGAATAGTTGAATAAAAAAGTGTTTACAGATAAATATAAATGTGGGAATATTTTTAAATTTATCCATTTTTCAATTATTTAAGTTCTAGACTCACTTTGCTCTCCCAAGTGCTTTCAAACAGGTTTTTCAATTGTTATATGATACGTTCAAAAAGGCATTTAATATTAACAGTGGCATAAGAAAAATATTTAAACTAAAAATACTTCACCTATGTGTGTTTGAAAATCTGTACCATGGTTTCCTCCCATTTACAAACATTTAACTTAAAAAAAAAATTAAAATTCATTTCTCACCGATTTGTTTTGGTACTTTGATTCTTTTACATTATTTTTACCATGTAGTGTTTTCTATGACATACCTAAGGTAACTAATTCAGTTATAAAACCATTATGTATCTGAATTAAATCTTTCATTTCTTGGAAGCCGGGATGGCTCAGTGGGTTAAGCGCTCACTTTGCAGCCCCGGGGACTGAGGATCGAATCCCGGCCCCGGCCTGTGCGGAACCATGTGCTGAACTGGGAGCTCCCCCAGTTCAGTTCTCTCTCTGTCTCTGTATCTCTCTCTCTCTCTCTTTCTCTGTCAAAAACAATAAAGAAAAAGAATTAAAAAAAAAAAAATTTAGAAAAAAAAAAAAATCTTTCATTTCCTCTTTTTAATGTTGTATCTTCATTCTCATTGACTTCTATTATAAAAGATTCAATATTTGTTATTAGAAAAGATTTATTTACAAATGGACTGAATTTCCTGTAGTGCACCAAGATTAACATTTTTTCCCCTCTTTGATCAACTGCAATTAACTTAAATTATCAGTAATGTGATAATTACTGAAATTATCAATCAATATAATTCACCTCATTTAACAGAAAAAAGGAAAAAATTCTATTGTCTTCACAGGGGCAAAAAAAGGATTTTATAAAATTCAACACCCAGTAATAAACTTAACAAATTAGGAATAACAGAAAACTTCCCAAATTTGATCACAAATCTCTATGAAAAACCTAGAGTATGTATCATAATTAATGGTAAATTATTAAAAACTCTCTCCCCTAAGATTAGAGAATTAGACAAAAATGCCCACTATTACCACTTTAATAAAACATTATCTTAGAGGTCCTACTAGTTAATGCAATATGGCAAGGAAAAGAAACATAAGAATTGGAAAGGAAGAAATAACTATCCTTAATCATGGATGACATGATTATATATGCAAAAAATCCAAGAGTATCTACAAGCTATTAGAATAAATGAATTTAGCAAAGACTCTGTATACATAGTTAATATAAACCATCAATTATATTTCCATATACCAGCAACACATAGAAAATAAAATTATGTATGAACCATTTATAATAGCACCAAAATGTACTGAATATCTAGAAATAAATCTAATAAAAACTATGTAAAACCTCAACATGGGACCTTAAAAAATATTATTGAGGGAAAGCCGGGACGGCTCAGCGGGCTGAGCGCTCGCTTTGAGGCCATGAGGACCGAGGATCGAATCCCGGCTCCGGCCCAGGCAGGACCCACGTGCTGAACTGGGGAGTTCCCACAGTTTGGTTCTCTAACTGTCTCTGTCTCTGTCTCTCTCTCTATCTGTCAAAAAGTAAAATAGAAATAACTATGCACTGAAGAC
>PVKE010013620.1:0-36272 GCA_004027555.1 Craseonycteris thonglongyai | reverse complement strand
CATCCTCTTCCAAAAAAGGCCTGTTTCATCCATGTTAAAAACTTGTTCAGGGAGGTAGCCTCCCTCACTGATGAGGTTAGGAAACTTTTCCTCCACGTAACGACAAGCAGCATCGTTGTCAGCAGAGGAAGCCTCACCATACAGAAGCACATTTCTGAGGCCGTATCTTTTTTGAAATTTTTCGAACCAGCCTTTGCTGCCTGAAAAGCCTCGTCCTCGAGGAGGCGAATCACTCCTGGCAGCGCTAGTACTGGCTTGAGGTTCGTCAGCACCTTCTTCAGCCTCTTCATTGTCGTCATCAGGCAAGATTTGGTCGTAGAGAGTTCTGGCCTTTGTCCTGATTGTATTAGTGTCCAAACACATTGTCTTTTTCCTGCAATCAGCAATCCACAATGCCAGTGCAGCTTCCATGTTCACAATTCTGTTATTACGCGGAGTTACCACACTTCTTTATTGAAGGTTATTGAAGCAGTTTTGCAGATGTTTGCTTCCTCTTTCTTGATGTACCGCACTGTAGATTCATTCACCCCGTAATGGCGTGCCACAGATGCATCACTTCTGCCCTCTTTGATCATATCTAAAAGTTTCACTTTTTCGCTGATGGTCATCATCTTCTTCCTCTTGGGCGCCCCGGAGGAAGCTTTCGCAGGGGCATAGCGCTTAGGCGGCATTATAAGGGCTTAATTCATAAAAAAAGTTATTGCTTAAACAAAACAAGTGATCGCCAACACAACACTAAAATACAGTATGCGAGACAGTCAACATCATGGACAAGACTGGCGAGATACAACAAGAGAAGATGCTAGGTGAGGCTGCGATGATGCGCAGACAATCAGCTCACAGGGATAAAGCCACTCGTACTCTCATTGGTCGATGTTGCCCCGGAAACCAATCACGCGCCTTTATGAGAGCCCATGGGATGTCATCTGAGTCAACTCATCTCTTTGTTTGACATGCAGGGATCCTTCTCTCTCACGCATCAACATGAAACAATGCTCCTTTCCGCCATGTGGCTGCTGACATGGTTGTATTTTTTCATTTTTATTTTTTGATGAATATTTTGGGAAAACCCGCGAAGCACTGAAGCCACAAACCATGAAGCGCGAAGTGGCGAGGGAACACTGTACTGGGTAAAAGAAACTGCTGTAACATTTAGTTATGTGGTAAGGTTTTAGGAGAGGAGAAACATTCTATAGTCCTTTAGTTAAGTCTCAATTCTTCAATGAGTTTAATATATCAGTTCCTAAGCGATGCTCCATACCCCTGAGGGTACATGCTGGGCCATTCAGGGGTACACAAAAAGTAATCAGTAATGGTGAAAAAACAAGTAAAGTAAAAAAATGTAAAATGTTACTTATGGAACAATAAATGTTACATTTAAATCACTGTTAATGGAAACATTTCAAAATTAGATCACATTAGTGAATAATGATTGGTGAAGGCATGGCTGTGAACCCTTCCCAAAACCACTCTTTTATCAGTCATTATGCAGTTTCAGAAAACCCCACTTTCAATGTTTATAGATCTTCCCCAAAACATATAAATACATCCACAGCCAGACAGTTTGATCAGTTTAGTTATTGGCTGAGTACAAGTAAGTGTGTTGTCTTTAATCATGATTCTTTTCAAATTGTTATTTTTATTTCATGTTTAACATAGTTTTAGTTATTGTTGTCAGTGATTTTTAAGTGTGTCAGTCATTGATCAGTGGTTGAAAACAGAAATGGTTAAAAATCAAAATTGATGGGGATTATAACCTTTCCCCAAGTACTTCTCAACAGCTACAACTACACCCACACCAGAACATAATAAAAAGGTGTGTACCTCACATACTACACAGAAGAAAAGGAAATAGTCTAAAGAATATACTAAATATGTGTTTTCATTTGTAGGGAATGATGACTGTCCTAAGCCTTTGTGTGTTGTATGTGGGAAAACATTATCCAACAGTTGCATGAAACCCTCTCCACTCATGCAGCATTTAGAAACTAAACATCCTATGTATAAAAACAAAGAAATATATTATTTTTGGAACTTAGGAAAGTGTCCAACTGTTACTTCATAGAGGATATCAGGAAAGAAAGCAATGAGAATGTAGTTAAGGCTTTTTACCATTTGTTTATTGCATAGCTAAATGTAAACATAGACACACACACACACACACACACACACACACCATAGGAGATTAAATTTCTTGTATTAAGGATACTGCTTTTTGTTTTGTTTTTGTTTGTTTTTTGTATGTTTGAGGAAGAACATGTCTGTAAAATCAATACAATCTCTTTTTCAAACAACACAATGTCTCAGTGTATTCAGGAAATGTCTGATGATGTTGAAGCTGTAGTAATAGACAGAATTAGAAAAAGTCGGGATGTCGGTTTAGCTCAGCTGGTTGAGTGCTCACATTGTAGCCACAGGGTTCAAGGATTGAATCCCAGCCCTGGCTCCAACCCATGAAGACCCATATGCTGAACAGGGGTGCACTTTGCATTTATAAGGCCCCTAGCTCGCAGGAGTGTGCTTCCCATGTGGGAGGCCCTTGACTCAGTTCCCACCCTGTGTAGCCCACACCCATCTGTGTGAAATGATACTATGTCAAAAACTGATGATGTACAACTATGGAGACTGCTCTGGGCCCTCCCCCTTTTCTCTCTCTCGCTCGCTCTCTCTTTTTCTCTCTCATGAAAAACAATAAAATTAATCTTTTAAAAAATTAGAAAAAGTAAATTCTTTTTCATCCAGGTCAATGATGTTGCTGATTAATCTGTTTTGCTCATCATCACGAGGTAGTTAGTAGGAAATGAAATTAAGGAAAACCTGTTGTTTTGTTACTTATTGACAGAGCATACCACAGGCAAAGATATATGTATTTTTAAACTGTTATATATTCCTTTATTTTGTTTTTCTTTTTACATTTAAGGTCCCCTCCCCATGTTCCCCCAGCGCTCCCCCCTCACCTCCCCATCCCCACCCCCAGGCAACCACCAAACTATTGACTGTGTCCATGAGTTTTTGTTTCTTAAGTTCTATATTCTACCTATAAGTGAGGTGATGTTTCTTGATTCTTTTAGTCTGACTTATTTTGCTTAATAAGATGTTTTCAAAGTTGTCCATGTTGTCACAAATTGCTGTGTTTTCATCTTTTTTTATTGCTGAATAATATTCCATTGTGTAAATATACCACAACTTTATCCAGTTATCTATCAAAGGACACATCAGTGTTTCCATGACTTGGCCACTGCAAACAGTGATGCGATGAACACTGGAGTACATATATCTACGAATTAAATTTTTCAGGTTTTTGAGTAGATACCCAGAAGATGGGTTGCTGGGTCATATGGCAATTCCATTCTAAATTTTTTGAGGAATCTCCACACTGCCTTCCATAGTGGTTGTATCAATTTACATTTCCACCAGTGGTGTATGAGGATTCCTTTTTCTCCAAAGCCTTTCCAGCACTTGTTATTCCTTGTCTTGTTGATTATAGCCATTGTAACAGGTGTGAGGCGGTATCTCATTGTGGTTTTAATTTGCATCTCCCTAATTGCTAGTGATGTGGAGCATTTTTTCATGTGTCTGTTGGCTGTTTGTATGTTTTTGGGGGAGAAATATCTATTTAGGTCTTCTGCCCATCTTTTAATTGGATAGTTTGTTTTTTTGTTGTTGAGTTGTATGAGTTCTTTATATATTTTAGCTATTAGGCCCTGATCAGAGGCATTGTTTGCAAATATATTCTTCCATTTGTTGGTTTTCTTTTTATTTTGTTGATGTCCTTTGCTGTATAGAAGCTTTTTAGTTTGATGTGATCCCATTCATTTATTTTTGCTTTTACTTCCCTTGCCTTTGGGGTCAAGTTTTTAAAGTGCTCTCTGAACCCAAGGTCTATAAGTTTAGAACCAATGCTTTCTTCTATGTACTTAATTGTTTCAGGTCTTACGTAGAGGTTTTTAATCCACTTTGAGTTAATTTTGGTATATGGTGAGAGTTCAGTCCAGATTCATCCTTTTGCATGTGTTTTTTCAATTTTCCCAGCACCATTTACTGAAGAGGATTTGTTTTCCTCATTGTATATTTTTTGCTTGTTTGTCAAAAATTATCTGTCCATGTTTGTGGGTTTATTTCTGGGTTTTCGATTCTGTTCCATTGGTCTGTATGTCTGTTTCTCTGTCAATACCAAGCTGTTTTGATTATTGAAGCTTTGTAGTATAGACTGAAGTCTGGGAGCATGATGTCTCCAGTCTTATTCTTTTTTTGGAGGATTGCTTTGGCAATTCAGGGTCTTTTGTGGTTCCATATGAATCTGATAATTTTTTAAATCTATTTCTCCAAAGAATGTGGGGTTTTGATGGGAATTGCATTAAATCTGTATATTGCTTTGGGAATATGGCCATTTTAACTATGTTTATTCTTTCAATCCACAAACATGGAACATCTTTCCATTTTTTTGTATCTTCTTCAATTTCTTTTAATAGTGTCTTATAGTTTTCCATGTATAAGTACGTCACATCCTTTGTTAAGTTTATTCCTAAGTATTTTATTTTTTTTGTTTTGATCACAAAAGGTATCATTTCTCTTTCTTTTTCTGAAATTTCATTGTTTGCATATAAAAATGCTGTATATTTTTGTACATTGATTTTGTATCCTGCAACTATACTATATTCATGTATCATTTGTCATAGTTTTCTGGTGGAGTCTTTAGGGTTTTCTATATAAAGGATCTTGTCGTCTGCAAAATGTGACAGTTTAACTTCTTCATTTTCAATTTGGATGCCTTTTATTTCTTTTTCCTGCCTAATGGCTCTGGCTAGAACTTCCAGCACTGTATTGAATAGCAGTGGTGACAGTGGACATCCCTGTCTCATTCCTGATTTTAGAAGAAAAGGTTTCAGGTTTTCCCCATTCAGTATGACATTCACTGAGGGTTTGTCATTTATAGCCTTTATTATGTTGAGGTACTTTTCTTCTATACCCATTTTGTTAAGTGTTTTGATCATAAATGGATGTTGAATTTTGTCAAATGCTTTTTCTGCATCAATTGATATAATCATATGGTTTTTATCTTTTATTTTGTTTATGTGGTGTATCACATTGATAGATTTGCATATATTGAACCATTCTTGTGCCCCTGGGATGAATCCCACTTGATCGTGATGTATAATTGTTTTTAATGCATTGTTGTATTGTATTTGCTAGTATTTTGTTTAGGATTTTTGCATCTGTGTTCATGAGAGATATTAGTCGGTAGTTTTCCTTTTTTTGTGATGTCCTTGCCAGGCTTTGGTGTTAGGGTAATGTTGGCCTCATAGAATGAGTTGGGAAGTATTGCCTCTTCTTCAATTTTTTGGAAAAGTTTGAGGAGGATAGGTATTAGTTCCTTTTTGAATGCCTGGTAAAACTCATTAGTGAGACCATCTGTTCCTAGACTCTTGCTTTTGGGAAGGTTTTGGATGATTGTTTCAATTTCCTTACCATTGAGTGGTCTGTTTAGGTTATCCAATTCTTCTTGATTCAGTCTAAGTAGACTATATGTTTCTAAAAACTTGTCCATTTCTACTAAGTTGCCAAATTTGGTGGCTTATAGTCCTTCATAGTATTCTTGTATGATCCTTTGTATTTCTGTGGTATCAGTTGTAATTTTCCCTCTTTCATTTCTAATTTGGATTATTTGTGTATTTTCTCTTTTTCCTTTAGTGAGCCTAGACAGGGGTTTGTCAATTTTACTAATTTTTTCGAAGAACCAGTTCTTTTTTGCATTCATTTTTTTCTATTGTTTTTGTATTCTCTATTTTATTTAGTTCTGCTTTAATTTTTATTATTTGCTTCCTTTTGCTGGCTTTGAGTGTTTTTTGTTCTTCTTTTTCTAGTTCTTGAAGATGTAATATTAGGTTGTTTACTTGTGATTTTTCTTGTTTCTTGAGAAAGGCCTGTAGTGATATAAATTTCCCTCTTATTACTGCTTTTGCTGCATCCCAGTAATTTTGGTATGTTGTATTTTCAGTGTCATTTGATTCTAAGTATTTTTAATCTCTTTTTTTATTTATTCCTTAATCCAGTCATTTTTAATAAGATATTATTTAATCTCCATGTATGTGTGGTTTTTCCTGCTTTCTTTTTGTAGGTGATATCCAATTTCAAAGTTTTGTGATCAGAGAATATAGTTGGTATGATTTCAATCTTCTTAAATTTGCTGACACTAGCTTTGTGTCTCAGCATGTGGTCTATCCTTGGGAATGTCCAATGTGCACCAGAAAAGAATGTATAGTCCTGTGTTGTAGGGTGAAATATCCTGTAAATGTCAACTATGTCCAATTGCTCTAATGTATCATTTAAAGCTGATGTTTCCTTATTTATTTTCTGTTTGGATGATCTATCCATGGCCATCAGTGGGTTGTTTAAGGCTCCTACAATAATTGTGTTTTTGTCCATTTCTCCTTTTAGATCTGTTAGTAGTTACTTTGTAAATTTTGTTGCTTCGGTTGGGGGGCATATATATTAATAAGTGTAATACCTTCTTGTTGTATTGTCCCCTTTATCATTATGAAGTGTTCATCTTTGTCTCTTATTATCTTTTTGATCCTGAAGTCTGCTTTGTCACATATAAGTATGACTACACCCACTTTTCTCTGGATGCCATTTGCTTGGAGTATTTTTTCCCACCCTTTCACTTTGAGTCTGTGTTCGTCCTTGTGGCTGAGATCTGTATCTTGTAGACAGCATAAGGTTGTTTTTTTCCTTTGGTCCAGTTTACAAAGATATTTTTAATGCAATCAATGGTTATTTAATTGAGAAGGACAAATTGTTGTGGTATATCACTGATGGAGGAAAACCTATGTTAGGTTGTTTTACGGGCCTACATGGTTGAATTGAAGAAATAGCTCCCCATTTACCATGGTGTCACTGCTGCATTTATAGACAAAGTCTTGCATCCAAGCCTTTTCCTAGTGAACTAAAAGATGTTCTGGATGAGGCTGTAAAAATTGTAAATTTTATTAAGTTACAACCACAAAACTCCAGATTGTTTAAAGAACTGTGTGAAGAAATAAACAGCATTCACAGCACATTACTTTTACATACGAATGTAAGGTGGCTATCTCGTGGCAAAGTACTTACATGGGGGTTTGACTTAAACATGAAGTTCAGGTATCATTTGAAGATCGTCGTTTCTGTCTTGCTCTAAAGTTTCAGAACCGTGATTGGTTTCAGAGTCACATATTTATCAGATATTTTTCTAGAAACAAACTAACTCAACTTGGGATTTCAAGGCAGCTCAATTGCTATATTTAAAGTAACCAACAAAACGGAGTCAATAGTTAAAAAACTGGACTTTTGGAAAGTGTGTATTGAAAGAGGTCAGCCTGAAGTTTTTGAAACTCTGCACAACTTCTTTTCTGAGAATGACTTTCACCTAATCCAAACGTGAAAGATAGTATTGTAAGTCATTTGGAAGGTCTTAAAGTGTCATTTTATAAGTATTTCCCTCAACATGGAAAAGAAAACAACTAGATTGCAGATCCCTTCAATGAAGAATTCTTCAAAAAAGCTAAACTATCAATCAATGCAAAGGAGCAGTTAATCAAACTTTCAACCAATTTTTCTTTAAATTCTGACTTTGAAAGAAAGCATCTTATTACCTTGTGTGTAGACATCAGTGAGGAGTATGAACAGCTCAGTGAGTAAACACTCAAATACCTCTTGCCATTTACTAATACTGAATCAGTGGAGAGAGCTGTTTCTTCTTACACCTTCAGAAAAAAATAACTACTACAACAAGCTTAATGTAAGTGCAGATTTAAGACTGCATCTTGCATCTTTGAGTCTGATTTCAAGAAACTAAATGTATCAAAGCAAGCTCAACAATTTCACTAACAATGTTTCAATTGGCTAGTGATCTGTATAGCAATTATTATAGACTTTTCAGATAACACAAATCAATATTATTAATAATAAACATTTGTTAAATACTTGATTATCATTATCAATATTTGTTACCATTAAATCTGTGGTTTATACTTAGAGTATAGTAATTTTTCTTTCCTAACTTACTACACATTTCTATTTTACATTAAGGTAGGCACTTAACAAAAGTGTCAGTATTTAAAAACAGCTGTTTTAAAAGCAAGGGGTAGAATATATAGAAATGGTTTAAAGGGGTACACAAGTGGGAACAGGTTAGGAACCACTGGTCTAATGGACTGGACTGTAAGCTTTAGTTATAAGAATTTCATAGTTTTGTTTTTTTGTTTGTTTGTTTGTTTTCCTTCCTCAATAGATGGGACAAGGTGGCTAGAGCCCACTGGAGTAAGACATATCCCTCCCCTAGGTCAAGACATATCCCTCCCCTAGGTCAGTTAGACTTCAATGATACCCCATCTCTGGTTAACTAGTTTCTCCTGATGTCAGGCTGGTTAAGAACAGAGTGCTCTGTCTTATTTCAAAATGTCTTTTTCTCCCCTCCTCCTGCTGGAAGCATGAGGCAATTTTTCTCCAGTATTTACTGTGAAAACTTGATCAAGCCCCTGGAGGTAAATCTCATAAAATTGATGGGTTTCCCCTATGGCCGGGTCCCTCTGGAGTTTGTGACTTTGAGAGTCACCCACACTGACCCTCCAGCATGTCATCAATTACAGTTTAGCTTTTCCTACCGAGGCACTAATTTCCTAGAGTTTTCCACTTGCAAGTCTCTGCTCTGCTAAGCTGTGATGGTATGTTTGTCTGTCTGTCTCTTCAATCTTAGAAGCAGCATTTTCCCCCTGTGTCCTTCCCTCTCTTCCAAGTCCAAGAACAGTTGATTTTTCCATCTGTGCAGCTTTTTGCTTGTTGTTAGATCAGTTTCTACGTCCAAGATCCTCACAGGTGGAACCAGAATACATTTGTTTTTATTTCATGAAATTCGGCTCTTTGCTTTATTCTTTCTTTCCTTTTCTTTTCTTTAGAATTAATTTACTTTCCTTTTTCCAGCTTATTTAGATATAAGCAAAAATATATCATTTTCAGATGTGCTTCTTCTCTAATATATACATTTAAGACCATAAATTTTTCTCTATGAATTATGGTTAGAGAACGTACTTTGAATAATTCTGATCATTTAAATGTGTTGAGATTTGCTTTATGCCCATAATATGGCCAACTTTTGTGGATATTTCATGTACATTAGAGAGGTTTTATATTTTTTTATTGTAAGACACAAGCTTCTATCATTAATTGGCTTATATTTGTTAAAGTTTTTCAGAATATCTATATCTTTACTCTGTATCTGTTAAAATTATTTTATTGGTTATTGAGAAAGATGTGTTGTAGTCTCCTACTTCAATTGTGGACTTATCTATTTCTTCTTTCAGTTTTGTCAATTTTATTTTTACGTATTTAAAATCTATGTTAATGTGATTTGATGTATACAGGTGGAGAATTGCTGAATCCTCTTGATAGACTGGTCCTTTGTCATTCTAAAATACCCTCCTTTCTCTCTAGTAATTTTCCTTTAAAGTATGCTTTGATGTGAGTTTCTATACCCATTTTCTCTTTTTAAAACTTATTTAGAATATACATTTCTCCATCATTTCACTTTCAAACTTTGTGTTATTAATGAGGTATTCTCTTATAAACAGCATATAGTTAGATTAATTTTCTCACTCATTTTGGTTGGCTCACTACCTTGGGGCATCATTAGCACAAAGGCATAGGATTCCCCACACAGAGTCCTCAAGGGCCTCAATGCCCCATGACACCCACTGGCTCCAGCCTGTAGACTTTGCTTCTAGGTATCATAATTCTCCTGGAGCCCATTTGTCTCTGAGCTACTAGAGGTTGTCTAACAAAGGCTCCCAGAGTCATCTACAGCCAGACGTGGGCCCTGAAAACTTGCCCCGAAGCTTCTGAGCTTCTTGGAGGTACCCACTGGGAGACCTGCTTCCATAAGATAACAAAGCCCTCAGAAACAGGCCTATACTGGCCAGACCCCAGGATCCCTGAAGACATGGCCAGGGCTCGGTCCCTGCCTCCAAGATCCAGAGACTTCTTTTTGCCCTTGTCCCAAACCTACTTGGAGTAATTAATACTCAAGAGAAACAAATAGACTACTGAGCAAAAGTCCCAGGAGGTGGCCCACCATGGTGGCTCCATTCTGGGCTGAGGAAGCACAGGTTTCTCTCCTGGACTGTCACATTTGTCTCTGCTACTTCCCATACTGCTTCCACAGTGTATTCACATTGCCATATGTTTTAATATTAATAAATAATTTACAAAATGTATTTCTATATGTTAACTTTAATCCCCATAAGGGTCTCATGATTAACAAATTTATCAGTGTAGAGGCTGAGTCTGGGGTATTTAAGTACTGGGGCTTAAGTTCTGTAGGATGGATCGAAAGGCATGCATGTTCTAAATGTCAGCAGGTAGCGCCAGGTTCTATTCCACAAAGGTTGCAGCAATTCATACATTTGCAACAGCAGAATGGGGCCTTTTCCCAGCCAGTATCCTTTGATTGCACGAACTATTGTAATTCTTTTTAGTATTAGCCAACGTGATAGATGAAATATGTCACTATTATTTACGTTGCATTTTCTTGATTACCAGGGTATTTGACAAGCACATTTCTTCTCTGAGAATTGTTTCTTTATACTGAGATAAGTGAGGGCTTCACACTTATCTCAGTACCATTTATTAAAGACACTTTTCTTTTTTAATCTCCATTGTATGTTTTTGGCCATAGTTGAAAATTACTTGCCCAAATATATGTGGATTTATTTGGGGGTTCTCAATTTTGTTTCATTGGTCATCCTTTTTGTGTATTTCTTTGTTTGTTTGTTTGTTGTTTTTCGGTAGCTTTGGCTGTCTGGGTTTTTTGTGGTTCCTTACAAATCTGATGAGTTTTTAAATTCTATTTCTTTAAAAAATGCCATTGGGATTTTTATGGGGATTACATTACATCTGTATATTGCTTTCATTAATATGGCCCCTTCAAATATGTTCATTCTTCCAATCCATGACTATTATCTTTTTTTGTGTGTGTTCCTTTAAAATTTTTTTTAATAATGTCTTATAGTTCACTCCATTTATAATGTTTCCATTGTTTCTCTGTCCTTTTGTTTCTGTCAGTTATTTTATTTTTTTTTAAGATTTATTGTGTTGTATTTGACAGAGAGAGAGACAGAGAGAGACAGAGAGAAGGGGGCGGGCCCAGAGCAGTCTCCATAGTCATACATCATCGGTTTTCGACATGATTTTTGATCCACACAGGTGGGCAGGGGCCACACAGGGTGGGAACTGGGGTGGGGGCCTCCAGCATGGGAGGCACACCTTCTTGAGCCAGGGACTGAACCAGGGGCCTCCTGTATGAGAAGCACACCACAGTTCAGCATATGGGTCCGCACGGGCTGGGGCCAGGATTCGATCCTCATTCTCCAGAGCTGCAAAGTGAGCACTTAACCCACTGAGCCATCCCAGCTTTCCCTCTGTCAGTTATTTTAGTTCGGAAGTATTCTACGATTTTTTCCCTTTGTTTTCTCTCTCTTTTTTTTTAATGTTATGTATCTCAGTTCTGAATGTTTTTCTTTTTGAGTGGTTACTATTAATTTTATGTAGAAGACTGTTTATATATACAGTTGTCCTTTTTCTTCAACATGCATCTTATTTCCATTCCCCTTTACAAATTTAGATCTTTATCCCTCCTCTCTGATGCTTTTATTCTCACAAATAATTTCTATTTATGGTGTGAGTTCATTTGCAAGCCAATAGCCAATTGTCTTCTTCTCTTTCTTTTTTATGTTTTTATTTCCTTTACTATTTATGTTATATTTAGATGCACAGTGCTCTATTCTGAGTAGAAGTTGCCATTTTCTTATCCTGTCTGTTAGTAATCTAGTTTTGTATCCTTTTGTCTTTTTGTTTCAGGTCAAATAGCCTCCTTTAGTATTTCCTATAATGCAGGCCTTGTGGTAGAAAATTTCCTCAGCTTCTGTATACCTGGAAAGGCCTTTATTCCTCCTTCATATCTAAAGAAAAATTTGCATAATATATTATTCTTGGCTGTAATTTCCATTTCAATAGTTTGAATATTTGATTCCATTTCCTCCTGGCTTTGCAAAGTTTCTGCTGGAAAGTCTGATGAAGGTCTAATGGACTTTCCTTTGTATGTTACTATCTTCGTTTCCCTAGCTGCTTTAAGAATTCTTTCTTTGTCATTAATTTTTTTTTTTTATCTTTTCACATTTATAGAGAGAGAAATTATCTTTTTGTCTTCAGTGCATAGTTATTTCTATTTTACTTTTTGACAGATAGAGAGAGAGACAGAGACAGAGACAGTTAGAGAACCAAACTGTGGGAACTCTCCAGCTCAGCACGTGGGTCCTGCCTGGGCCGGAGCCGGGATTCGATCCTCGGTCCTCATGGCCTCAAAGCGAGCGCTCAACCCGCTGAGCCGTCCCGGCTTTCCCCTGTCATTAATTTTTGACAGTTTCAATCTAATGTGCCTTGGAGAAGGATTGTTAGTATTGAGGTAGTTAGGTATTCTGTTCCTTCATGGAATCCAGGATTCAGTTCTTTCCATAGGTTTGGGGAGTTCTCATCAACTATCTTAAGACTCTCTGTGTTGGGAATGCCAGGTTGGCTCAGCAGATTGAGTGCTCACTTTGCAGCTCCAAGGCCATAGGATCGAGTCCTAGTCCCAGTCCCAGTCCCGGCCCTGGCCCGTTTGGACCTGTATGCTGAACTGTGGTGTGCTTCCCATGTGGAGGGACCCTGAGTTCAGTTCCTGCTGAGGTAAGCTTCCACATAGGAGGTCCCCAGTTCAGCCCCCAGTTCCCGGGGTTGTGCCTCCCATATGAGAGGTACCTGGTCCAGTTCCTGTTCTGCACGGCTGTGTACCCACCCATGTGGAATGAAACTATGTTGAAAACTAATGACATATGACCATGGAGACTGCTCTGGGCCCTCCCCCTTCTCTCTCTGTCTCTCTCTGTCAAAAACAATAAAATAAATCTTAAATTAAAAAAAAAGACTCTCTGTGCCCTTCTCCTTTTCTTCTTGTTCCCATATACTCATTATTTTTATATTGGTCTCTCTGATGGAATCAGAGAGTTCCTGTAGAGTTCTTTCATTTCTTTTAATTTTCAAGTCTCTTCTTTCATCTACATTATGTCCAGATTTCTATCTTTGATATCACTGATTCTTTCCTTCATCTTCTGGTCAGCTCTATTTCCTAAGCTTGCTATTTCATTCTTCATCTCTTTTATTGAATTCTTCAGCTCCAGAATTTATATTTGGTTATTTTTTTAAATTTTGATCTCTTCAGTAAAGTATTGATTTTGTTAATTTATTTTATTTCTTAGTCTATTAAACTGTCTATCTGGGTGTTGTTGCATCTCATTAAGGTTTTATTTTGTTTGTTTTGTTCTGTTATAACTGCAACCTTGAACTCTCTGTCATTTAAGTCACATAGTTTTATGTCTTTAAGTTTATTTTTGGGAGATTTTTTAATTTTCTTTTTGAGCTGCCTTGTTACTTTGATTGTTCATGTCATTTGATGAATTACTTCTTCTAGTCATTTATGGGATTGACTTTGTAGCAGGTTGATATGAAGAGGTCTTTCTTCTGCTTTTTTGTAGGTAGTACTAAAGGATTTTATTTTCTCTGACTCTGTTCCAGCTTTTTGTGGAGGGAGATCTCCTGGGAAGGTGGGCATCTTCTCTGTAACCAGGTTGCCTCAGTTTCAGAGCACAATTCCTGTGGGAGAATGTGGTGGGCAATGAGAGGCTCAAATTCTAAAATTCTAGTGCTGCCCCTACAGCCAGACACAGTGCTTTGGTGCCTGAGGTGCCCAGGTACCCCTTCTGAGGTCAGCAGCACAGGTGGAGGCAGGATGGGCTGGGAGAGGCAGCTGGTGTTTTGTGGTTTTGTTCTCCTCCTAGTAATGGTGACTGCCTGGCCACCGTATCTCTACCCTTGTCAGTGGGATTAGCCCCAGTGTGTGTCTGCTGCTCAGAAACTGCCTCTCTGTGAGACAGGGTAGTAAGATAGCTAGCAAAATTCAGATAGTCAGGAAGGTTTGGTAGCCATGACACCCATACCTAAGAAAAGCAAATGTATGCCTTGGGCATCTGCCCCATCTCTAAAGAATGTAAATGTAACTTTGAGAGGAAGGCACCTGATACTAAAAAAAAATAAAACAAAGGCCTGAACCCTTTTCCCCTTGCACAAGATAAAAACAGTAGTTTATAATCCTAATTTAGGCATTTCACTTTCTGGTGTCCCCCTCACCAGAGAGCTTTCCTTCCTTCCAATAAACTTTGCTGCTTCACCTTTCTTGTGGAGTCTGTGTTCTCATTCTTTGAGCTCGTGAGACCACGAACATCAGACACCACTGTTCACAATTGTTCTTGCATCATCTGATTCTCTCGGTTATAGATATTCTGCTCTTTAACCCAACACTCACTGCTACAATTTTTTTCTGGGGTTCACAGTTACCTCCTGGAGGGTGTGGGAGGTGGCCACATTCCAAGTGGCTTTGTTTTTTGCTTGGCAATGAAGGCTAGTAGACCACAGCTGTTGCACACTGCTGTATTCCGTCTCTGTCCTGAGGTCTCTGCCTCAATTTGCTGGGTTCAGCCATATTATATGCTGATCACTCAGGCAGTAATGCTCAGGGCCCCAGAGAATGCACCTGAAGCCTGAATCCTCCCCTCTTCCAGGACTGGCAGTGAGCTCCTGGCTCTGTTCGTGGTACTCATCTCTTCTCTTCTCTTTTCTCTTCTCCCTTCCCTCCTCCCCAGCTCACCTAGATTTGCCCACCTTCAGATTTTTTGATGGGTGGATCTCTCAAATGTGTTTATGTGTTGCACAGGGAATCCTGTGTTGAATTTATCTGTTTAACTTGTAACTTCAAGGGGAGTGATCAAGGGGACCCCTCACACCACCAAGCTTATAACATCACCTTGTTAAAATATTTTTAGGTGACTGATTTAAAGTCTTTGTCATGTAATGCTAACATTTACATCTTGTCAGTATTTATGTATGTTGATTGTCTGCCCCATGAATTAAATTTTTTCCTTGTTCCTTATCTGTTGAGTAATTTTGGACTGGGATATCATGTTTTCAGCCTCTGTCATTTTTAAATTCTTTGGAACATGTTCATATATTTATTTTGGCAATAAATTGATCTGATTAGGTTCAGGCCATATGCTCTATTTTATATTTATTGTCAGTTCAGTTTCAAAACCTTTGCAGAGTTATTCAGATCTAGCACCCAGAGGCAATTTGGGTTCTAGCCAAAAATCTTACTGGTAATTCAGTCATGTGCAATTTGGGTGTAAATCTTGGAGTTATTTAACAATTTGATAAAATTTCTTTCCTAAGATTTTCTCTCATCATAATTATTCCAGTACATCTCATTTTCCCTCATCACCTCTTTCAAGTTCTATCACCAGAAACATGGGGCTTTAGTTGCTCTTCTCTGCTGCTCAGTGTTGTGACTGCACCCATGTCCTAGACCAAAAAGTAAGAATAACCAAGGATAAAAAACATAAATAACTCATCCATGATGTGACAGTACTTTAAATTCTGGTCTTCTTTCCAATTCTCCTCCTACTGTTCACTTTGGAGTGCTCTAGTGGCTGTTACACCCATTCTGTTTTATATCTGCACTCAGTGGCAGAGACAGAGTGGAACACCTTTTTCCCAATTTACCTGGAACTGGTTCTTACAATTACTTATTTACTCCTTTATTTCTGCGTATCACCTGCATGCAAACTTGGACCTTTAATTTTTGAACAACTTATGGTCTTGTCTCATCTTCCTTCTTCCCAAGTCAAGGCCAAATACTCAGTCGCTACATTATTAAATGACTCACATGCCTATTATGTTGTAACTGCTTTGCCTACCACACCTGAGTTCAAAGGACCAACTCACTGGGGTTTCTAGGAGAAATGCCTCGTGATTACTTTCCTACATTAATTACTTAGAACATCAGCAAGATAATGAAAGCAAAAGTTTGTGAATTCCCACAGGCATGTAGGTTTCACAGAAAACATTTTCAAGTTGAACAAGACAATGAAAAAAGTGCTCCCTAAAGAATTATTTATCTGCTAATTTATCCCCACCAGAGTGACTGGCAGGCTAGAAAATGAATTTATTATAATACAAAATATTTCCTTTGACTCTACTGCTCAAATAATTTTATTTCCTGTTTGATATTTGAGGAAGCTTTTAAAAACATGAGTCTTCTTTAGGGGCTAGTCTTCCTACTGATAGTGAATTGTCTATTTATAAAAAACTTAATGTCTTTATGGTTTTTATTTTTATGATGTTTTAATGAAAATTCCAAAGCTGAAGCACCAGGATCAGTTTGAGTATTGCCATGGACATGTTCTATTTGCTCAAAATTTCTCTGAAGTGAAGGAAGAATTTATCTTATAATAGAAATTTTGTTTAGTCAGTTACCATGTCCTTATTTCTCTTGAAGATTACAGTGATTTGGAGGAATGCTTTGTAAACAAGGACAAACACTGTTCAATTACAAATTCTATTGCAGTATCATCAGAAGACATAATGATTCAGATTTAAAATAGTTAATAATATTGAAATAACTGTATTACATTAACAAAGTCCATTTCTTTGCTGAATACAAATTTATATAATGTTAAGAACTATAATAAGCCAGCAAAGACATCTCAGTGGGTTATTGAAGTAATAGATGGAGAGCATGATAATGCCATCTATGTGAAGTCTGCTCATTAAAAATGAGTTCGCCAAGTGCTCCCAGAACCACTGCAGGAGAGAAAAGAAGGAAAGAAGAGTGGATTTTTATTAGAAAAAGTGGCACCAGGGATTTTACCAGTAACTGGAGAGATTAATATCCAGTCCAACAGATGGAGCAGGCCAAGGGGGAATGGAGGCATTTGGCATTGTCAGCCCATCTCACCCAACATTTGTACTCTCTTCCCTAACCCCACCCAGCCACTTGAGTACTAGCAACAAGTTTTTATCCAAGCACAGGAGAACAATAAGCTCAGTATGTCTTTACAACTGGAGAAGCAACACACATCTGGAACATACTCTTCTCCCTCATTATGCCACTGTCAGGCAATTATTAATTACCTACTTGCAGTGGTAGCCAAACTCTGCCATAAATCAAAATCACCTGGAGGACTTGTTAAAACACAGATTTTTGGGCTCCACCCCAAGCATTTCTGAATCTGTATGTGGAGCCAAAATTTGTATTTATAATAAGTTACCAGGTGATATATTGCTATTGGTGTTAGGACCCATAGTTTGAGAAACAATTAAATATTTCATTCCTTTCACATCATTTTAATTCTCTTCCAGTAAGTGTAAGTTAGTCTTTGAAGAAGGTTAGCTGTGAGGAAAGTGAAGATGAGGAAATAATAAGCTGTTTTATACCCAGGAATAAAGTGGAATGTAAGGAAATTAATGTAGTGATAAATAGTAGGTTCAAATAAGAGGTTTATTGGAATGAAGATGTTTATAGGAAGTGGGGATAGAAAGAATGAAGAGGCAGGGGAGAGAGGAAAGAAAGAGCTTACTTTATTTTTTTATTTTTGCCTACTTTGTGTGTCAACTGGCCCTGAGATCCACATGCAGAAGTGACTTCAAAGCTAGTTAGTGATAATTGAGATAGAATATTTTCAGGGAATTCACCAGGGCTGCATAGGACCTTTGTCATCCCTGACCACCATGAGTAAGAAGCTACCACACAAAAATTCTCTATCTGCTCTGACATAAGATAGAATATATTTTCTAGTAAGCTAGACTGGACTTCACAACCTGGAGGTCTCAAGATTCTAACAGCATGAAAGCAAAAGATGTAATGCTTCTTAAGTCCTGGTATCAAAAGAAATGTAATATCACCTGCTACATTTCATATTTTTACTCATTTTATTCTTTCTTCATTCCTGATATCCCAAATTTTCTTCTGGCATAATTTTTCTTCTGCCTGAAAAAAATTCCTTTAGCAATTTTTTGAAGAACATATCTACTGGAAACAAAATACCTTAGTTTTTACTTATCTCAGGACATCTTGATTTCACCTTTATCCTTGAAGGATAGTTTTACTGGACAAAGAATGCTGGAGCATTAGTTGTTTTCTTTCAGAACTTTATAAATGTTGTTCCATTTCTCTCTGGGTTCCATGGTTTCAGTTGCAATATCTACCATTTGTCCTTTTAGGGAATGCATTATTTCTCTGACTGCTTTCGAGAGTTCCTTTGTTTTTAGTTTTCTGAAATTTATTTCTGATAGTTCTTGTGGATTTCTGTCTGGGGTTCACTCAACCTCTTGAATCTATAAATTTATATCTTTTGCAATTTGGGAGGTTTTTACTAATTTTTTTAAAACTGTTTCAGGCCCACATCTTTTTCCTTTCTTTTTGGGACTCTGCTGATACAAATGTTAGATGTTTTGTTATTTTTCTACAAGTCCCTGAGATTCTGTTTATATATTTTTAGTATATTGAATCTCTATTATTCAGATTGGGCATTTCTATTGTTCTATATCAAGCTCATTTATTCTTTGCCCTCTGATATTAATTGTGCTCTTGACCTTTAATATCAGTTATATTTTTCAGTTCTTTGATTTTCACTTGACTTTTTGTATATCTTACACTTCATTGCTGAGATTTTCTATGATGAATTAGAAAATCATTATTTGTAATAATTGATTCATGCAAGATCATCAGGAGATGCTAAAATGGTGGATAAATTTTTGAAGAGATAGGGTTCACACATAGTGGCAAAGTATTGCACAACAAAGCATGTATTAATTATTTAATAGTTGTTATATAACATGCATATTTATTAACTACTAATTAATTAACAATTAAGGTGCTTATACATTCCAGTTAATAAATAAAAATATTTATTTATTAACTTTAAAGTGGAGAAGCTTGGCTTCCATCATCTTTGTCAAGTGATAAAAGTTAATATCACCATTGATGGAGCAAATAAATATTGGGTCTTTGATATGTTACACTGAAAAGAATAAGCTTTACTTCTCTAGTATTTTGGCTAAAAATGCATATGCTTAATCTAATCACAAGGAAATATCAAACAATTAAAATTGATGGGAATTCTATTAGATAACTGAAAATTATCTCTAAAATGTTATCGTGAAAGATAGATTGAGAAATTGTTACAGATTTGATGTATTTTGATGGATTTGTAAATAGTACTAATTGAATTCTTTATTTTATATTAATAATTTTTATTGCTAGCATGTGTAAATACAAATAGTTATGTGTTAAATATATGACAACTCTAGTCAATTCACTTTTGGATTTTTTTTCATATGCAGTCATATTATCATTTATGATGTTGAGAGTTTTATTTATTTCCAATTTTGTATCTTTCTTTTCCTTGACTTACTACAATGATGAGATCTTCAGTACGAATTTGACTATAAATGTAATAGAAGACATATTTGTCTCACTGCTGATGTCAGGGGGAAGATTTCAATATTTTATCAAATACAGTGCTTCCTATAGATTTCTGTTGTTTCTGTTAACATTTTTCAGGTTAAGGAATTTCACTGTTTCCTATTTTACTAAAGATCTTGTCGTTAATGCATGCTAAAATGTATAATTTTTTTCTAAGTTTAAAATCGTTACGTTAATTTTCTGCTCTTAATATAGTGAATTACACTGATCAATTTTTGAATATTAAATCTACCTTTATTCCTGATATAAATAGAACTTGTATTAGCCTTTTAAAATATGCCAGATATGATGTGCTAATATATATTTTGTTGTGGATTTTTGCATCTGTATTTATTAGAGAAATTGGTCCATCATTTTCCACTTTTTGTAATGTTCTCATTGAGGTCTGGTATTAAGACTATGTTGAGACTTTTTAAAATATATTTATTTCATTGTTTTTGACAGAGAGAGACAGAGAGAGTGGGGAGGGCTCAACGCAGTCTTCATAGTTGTACATCATGTTTTCGACATGGTTTCGTTCCACACAGGTGGGCAAGGGGTGGGGGGTACAGGGCAGGAACCAGCAGGGAGCCTCCCACATGGGAGACATGCCCCTGCCAGCTGGGAGGTCAAACTTGGGGGCTTGGGGCAAGATCCGAACCGGGGGCCTCCCACATGGGAAGCTTGCCCTAGCAAGAACTGAACTAGGGGCCACACCCCAGTTCAGCACATGAATCTGCAAAGGCCAGAGCCCGGGATTCGATCTTAAGACCCGGAGCTGCAAAGTGAGTGCTTAACCCACTGAGCCATCCGGGCATACCCTACCTTGGGACTTTTTAATGGTTCAGCATATGATCCAGCAGAGGAGAGACAGACTGAGGTGAGAGCGTGGGGGGCATGGGTTCAGGTGCAGAATGACTCTGGGCAGGTTGGAGGCCTGGAACGGACAGAGGCGGCGGCACAGACACCAGAGCACTGGGTGGAAGGAGAAGGCGGGCGTGGCTGATGGTGGCAAGATGCCCCGGTGGGAGTGCGGGGGAAGCAGCTGTGGCACGGTGAGGGCAGCCAGAGCACAGGACAGGAGGCTGGAGTGAGGCACCAGCAGCAGCCAGAGATTGGTGCAGGTGACCGGAGTGAAGATCCAGCTGCTGGCACTTGGGGGGGGGGGGGGCTGGAGCTGGAGGCCCACAGAGCATGAGGCCAGCAACTGGAGTCAGAGGCAGGTGTTACAGTGGCTGGAGTGCTGACACTGGGAGTGTGTTGGCGGCTGAGGCACAGAGTGGCCCCCAGTGAGGTGGGGCACCAACCGAACCACTGCCTGGCCTTGGACACGGAGCCTGGCTGCTTCCCCTTGCTGTCTCCCAGGGCTCACCCCGCAGGCCTCACCCATGGCGGACCTTCAGTGAGCTGCTGCCTGGAAGCCACCATTACCCTGTGAGGCAGTCAGACCTGTGCCTTTCCCAACAAACCCTGTCCTCACACTTCCCACTGAAGCCAGTAGAGGGAAGCCATCATTACCCTATAATGCAATCAGACCTGTGCCTTTTCCAACAAACCCCGCCCCCACCTGCCCCACTGAAGCCAGCGGAGGAAAGCCACCATTGCCCTGTGAAGCAAACAGACCTCCGCCTTTCTGAACAAGCCCCGCCCCCAACTGCTCTGTTTAAGCCAGCAGAGGGATCTAGGTTTGGCAGCTTCTGACAGCAGTGGGATCTCAGAGGCATAGAATACCATTGCCTACCATACCTTCCCAAAGAGGAGACATACAGAGACCAGGGCAACTGAGTCAAAAAGAAGCCCACCTCCTAGGAAGTCTCTTGCTGTGAGAAAACAAAATAAATACAAGGAAATATCATAAGACACTACCATCAGCTAGGAAGTAAAAGAAGGATAGCTTCACCTCTACCAAGAGAAAAGTCCTCATGTCTCAGAAACGAAACACTTCAACAGCAAAGAATACCCCTTTGAACAAAGGAGCTCAGAGAGAAAGAGAAAAATCTCCAGAAAAGGAACTTCAAGATATGGAATTATATGCGCTAAATGACAGAGAATTCAAGGTTGCAATTATGAAAATACTCAAAGAGATCAGAGAAAGCTGGTGAAGTAGGAGCAAAGTGATCTCAGAAAAAAAGTGAAATCTATGAAAAAGACGTGAATAGAAATTCTGGAGATAAACAACACAATAAAAGAAATGAAAAATGAAATAGCTAGCATAGGAAGCAAAGCTGACCAGAGGCAAAAACAAATTAGTGAAATCAAAGACAAAAATTTGAAAATGTCACAGAAGGAAGAACACAGAGACCTAAAAGCTAAAAAAAAAAAGAAAGATATCTACAATAACTATCTGATTACATTAGAAAAATATAACATAAAAATAATAGCTATTCTGGAGGGAGCAGAGGACAAGATGGGCACAGAGAATTTACTCAGACAAATAGTAGATGAGAACTTCCCAAATCTATGGCAAGAACTGGAACCTCAAATCCAAGAAGGAAACAGGACCCCTAGCTACTTGAATCCTAACATACCCTCTCCAAGGCACATTATGCTGAAGATGTCAAAGGTCAAAGACAAAGAAAGAATCCTCAAGGCTGCCAGAACAAAGAACACCATAACCTATAAAGGAAAGCCCATCAGACTCTCATCAGATTTCTCAACAGAAACTCTACAAGCCAGAAGGGAATGGAACAAAGTATTCAAAATGTTAAAGGAGAAAAATTACCAGCCAAGAATCCTATACCCAGCAAAGTTATCCTTTACATATGAAGGAGGAATAAAGACCTTTATAGATATACAAAAACTGAAGGAATTCTCCAGCACAAGGCCAGCATTTAAAGAAATACTGAAGGAGGTGATTATACCTGAAACAAAAAGTAAAAGTAAATAGGGATAAACTGGAACAATAAAAATATAAAAAGGGGAGGAAGTAAAGACTTAAGTTTCCAAAGAGAATGGAGATAAGAAACATCCTTAAGAAAAGGAACCACTGCACATATGAAAATTTCTTTTATATAAAGTTCATGGTAACCACTGAAAAAGAGCTTAGAACTGGGACTCATAATAAAAAAAGAAGAGAATACAGAAATAACAGTCATGAATACCACCAAACTAAAATAATCAATGGGAAGAAAAAAGCAAAGAAGCAATAAAAAAAAGAGCTACCGGAAAACAAAAGATAAAACAGCTATAGGAAATCCTCATATATCAGTCATCACCCTAAGTGTAAATGGACTGAACTCGCCAATAAAAAGACACAGAGAAGCAAACTGAACCAAAGAGCAAAAACCAACCTTATGCTGTCTACAAGAGACATACCTCAGCAACAAGGACAAACACAGACTCAAGGTGAAAGGGTGGAAAAAAATACTCCAAGCAAATGACACCCAGAGAAAAACAGGTGCAGCCACACTTATATCTGACAAAGCAGATTTCAGAATAAAAAAGATAATAAGAGACAAAGATGGACACTTCATAATGATAAAGGGGACAATACAACAAGGAGATATCACACTTATTAATATATATGCCCCCAACCAAGAAGCACCAAAATTGACAAAGCAACTACTAACAGATCTAAAAGGAGAAACTGACAAAAACACAATTATAGTAAGGGGCTTAAACACCCCATTGACAGCCATAGACAGATCATCCAAACAGAAAATAAATAAGGGAATATAAGCTTTAAATGATACATTATAGCAACTGGACATAATTGACATTTACAGAACACTTTACCCTAAAACACAGGACTATACATTCTTTCCTGGTGCACATAGAACGTTTTCAAGGATAGAACACATGCTGGGACACAAAGCTAGTGTCAGCAAATTTAAAAATGAAATCATACCAAGTGTATTCTTCGATCACAAAGCTTTGAAATTGGAGATCAACTACAAAAAGAAAGCAGGAAAAACCACATATACATGGAAATTAAACAACATGTTATTAAAAAATTACTGGATCAAAAAAGAAATAAAAGAAGATATTTAAAAATACATAGAAACAAATGAAAATGAAAACACAACATATCAAGATTACTGGGATGCAGCAAAAGCAGTAATAAGAGGGAAATTTATATCACTACAGGCCTTTCTCAAGAAACAAGAAAAATCACAAGTAAACAACCCAATATCACATCTTCAAGAACTAGAAAAAGAAGAACAGAAAAACACTCAAAGCCAGCAGAAGGAAGGAAATCATAAAAATTAAAGCAGAACTAAATGAAATAGAGAATGAATAAACAATAGAAAAATTAATGCAACAAATAGCTGGTTCTTTGAAGAAATTAATAAAATTGACAAACCCCTGCCTAGACTCACCAAGACAAAGAGAAAAAACACAAATAATCCAAATTAGAAATGAAAGAAGGGAAATTACAATGGATACCACAGAAATACAAAGGATCATACAAAAATACTATGAAGGACTATGCCACCAAATTTTGCAGCCTAGAAGAAATGGACAAGATTTTAGAAACATCTAGTCTACCTAGACTGAATCAAAAACTGGGTAATCTAAACCAGAGATTCCCAACCCTGTGCCCGCGGGCTCCATGGTGCCCGTGGCCCGATTTGTGTGCGCCCGCCATTATTTGACGGCATCAGAAGTTTTTCATAAACACTAAGTAAAACTATCATTTATTTTTATACATTTGGTAGAATTTTAAAATATTGTTTGAGTATCTACACAGGTTTATTATATTCGTTGGTATGTTTGCGATATCGTATGTCTAAGTTTTTCCCTAGCTTTCGCCTTTGTACATGTCGCGTCTTGTTTAGCCGCTGCGCTCTTTAAACTCTCCTCCACCCAACCGGGAGACGCCAAGTTGCCATTTTGATTGCGGTTGCTGGACTGATCGGGTCGTGACAGTTAGCTAGGATCACAGTGTTTTGATATATTCTATTTTAAATGAACTAAAAGCGAGGTAGGTAATCTATTATTATGGTGGCAATTTGATATGATATTGTAGTTTTCTTTGTTTTGTTTTTTGTTTGTTTGTTTTTTTAATATATTTTTATTTATTTATTTATTTATTTATTTTTGACACAGAGAGAGAGACAGAGAGAGAACTGAACTGGGGGAGCTCCCAGTTCAGCATATGGGTCTGTACAGGCCGGGGCCGAGATTCGATCCTCGGTCCTCGGCGCTGCAAAATGAGCGCTTAACCCACTGAGCCATCCTGGCTTCCCCATGTATTGTTTTTGACAGAGAAAGAGAGAGAGACAGAGACAGAGACAGAGACAGAGACAAAGAGAGAACTGAACTGGGGGAACGCCCAAGTTCAGCACATGGGTCCGCACGGGCCGGGGCCAGAATTCAATTCTGGGTCCCTGGCGCTGCAAAGTGAGCTCTTAACCCACTGAGCCATCCCAGCTTCCCCTGCTGTTTTTCTCATGACATTATTCCCACAAACTTGGACTAATTTTTTCCTAATTTCATTTCCATTCTTGCTAAGTATAACAAGAAATTTAATGTTTGTTCTTTGTTCTAATTCAAGCTCCGGCATTCTTATGGCAGTACACAAAAACATACAACAATAATGAACCCCACTTAGCAAGACACTGCCACACAACAACACAAACACAGCTGTGAGATACTAATATGTCAAGCTTGTGAAACCTTACTTAATTGTTTGCACAGTGCTGCCAAGGTAAGCTCACAATGGCAAGTTCACGAACTTAGCTGTCAGACCTTACATAATTAAAATGCAAAGATTAAAGACAACGAATCCTAAAAACAGTAAGAAAAAGACAACTAGTTTCCTACAAGGGAGCTCCCATAAGACTATCAGCTGATTTCTCAGCAGAAACTTTGCAGACCCAGAAAGGAGTGGAAGGAAATATTTAAAGTGATGAAAAACAAGGGCCCACAACCCAGAAAGACTGTCATTTAAAATTAAAGAGACGAAGCTTTCCAGACAAGAAAAGGCTAAAGAAATTCATTACCACCAAGCCAGTGTTACAAGAAATGTTAAAAGGACTTTCTTAAGCAGAAGAAAGAAGACAAACAAGGATCAAACATATTAATAATAAAATGGCAATAACTATGTTCCTATCAAAAATCACTTTAAATATAAATGTATAAAATGCCCAATTAAAAGCATAAGGTAGCTAAATGGATAAGAAAACAATATTCATGCATATGCTATCTACAATAAACCCTCCTCAGACTGAAAGACACACATAGACTGATAGTAAAGGGATGGAAAAAGGTATTTCAGGCAAATGGAACTCAGACAAAAGCCAGGGAAGCAATACTTACATCAAACAAAATAGACTTTAAAACATGACTATAATAAGAGACAGAAAAGGACATTACATAATGATAAAGGGATCAATCCAACAAGAGAACATCACCCTAGTAAATAACTATGCATCCAACATAGGAGTACCTGAATATATAGATAGATAGATGATTGATAGATGATAGATAGATAGATAGATAGAGATATACAGATATAAATATATAGATATATATTGACATGAAGGCAGAAATCAACAGTAACATAATCATAATAGAAGGATTCACTCCTCTACTGACACCAATTAATAGAACTACCAGACGGAAAAGTCAATAATGAAATAGCGGCCTTAAATACCATACTAGATCAGATGGAATTAATTGATATTTTTAGAGCATTTTACCCCAAAGCAGTAGAGTACACATTCTTTTCAAGTGTACGTGAATCATTTTCCAAAAGAGATTGATTATATGTGAGGCCACATAACAAGTCTCAATAAATTTTAGAAGATTGAAATAGTATCAAGTATTTTCTCTAACCACAGTAGTATGAAATTAGAAATCAATTATCAGAAAAAGAAAATAGAAAAACACACAAACACAGAGACAGAATAACATGCAAAGTAATGAAAGGGTCAACAATGAGATTGAGGAAGAAATCAAAAGATAGCTTTAGACAAAGTAAAATAATAATATAACACAAAGTCTATGGACACAATGAAAGCAGTCCTAAGAAGGAAATTCATACCAATACAGATCTACCCCAAGAACCAAACAAGAAGACTTTTTAATAAGCAGTATAACTTTACACATAAAGGAACCTGAAAAGGAACAGTAAACGAAATCTAACGTGAGTACAAGAAAGGAAATAATAAAGATCAGAACAGAAATAAATGAAATAGAGGCTAAAATACAAAAGATCAATGAAACCAAGAGCTGGTGTTTTTTCTTTGTTTATGTTTGTTTTGTTTTTATTTATTAAATTTATTGGGGTGATATGGGTTAGTAAAATTATATAGGTTTCCAAAGTGTGTATTTCTATAATTACATCATCCATGTGTTGCGTTGTGTGCTCACCACCCAGAGTCAATTCTCCTTTTATCACCATGTATTTTATCCTTTCTTTCTTCTATCAGCCCCTTCCTTCTTACCCTCTGGTGACCATTAAACTGCTGTCTATTTCTATGAGGTTTTTTTTCTGTTTGTTTGTCTTGTTCCTTTGTTGCTTTCAGTTTTATATGCCACATACTAATAAAGTCATATGGTTCTCAAATTTTTCTGTTGGACTTATTTCACTTAGCATGATAATCTCAAGATCCACACATTTTGTTGTAAATAGAAGTATTTCATCTTTTCTTATAACTGAGTAATATTTTATTATATATATGCACCACATCTCTTTTATCCCATCATCTGTTGAAGAACACTTTTATTGTTTTCGTGTCTTGGCCATCGTGAATAATGCTACAATGAATATCATGGTACATATAACTTTACAAATAAAAGTTTTCAGATTGTTTTGGGTAGATACCCAGAAGAGAGATTTCTGGGTCATATGGTAATTCTATTCTTAATTTTTTTGAGGAAACTCTGTACTATTTTCCATGGTGGCTGTACCAATTTATATTTTCACCAACAGTGTATGAGGTTTTCTTTTTCTCCACAGCCTCTTCAACACTTGTTATTTGTCTTGTTGATGATAGCCATTCTACCAGGTGTGAGGTGTTTTCTTACTGTAGTTTTGATTTGCATTTCTCTAATTGCTAGTGAAATTGAGAATTTTTACATAGATCTGTTGGCCATTTGTATGTCTTTTGGGAGAAGTTTCAGTTCAGGTTTTCTGCCCATTTTTAAATTGGATTGTTTGCTTTTTGTTGAGCTGTTCGAGTTCTTTATATACAGAGGGTGCCAAAAAATGTATACACATTTTAAGAATGAAAAATACTGTATTAAAAATATAATACTCAATATATACCAATAACAAAAGATGAATACAAGTCACAATTGACTTTTGCAATTACAAGAGAGGCTCAAAGTGGTTACCATCAATATCCAGATACTTCTGATTATGGTGAACTATTGCTTGAGCAACATTGACCAAAGTGTCCACTTGTATCACTGCACATGATGTTTCAGTTTACCATGTGTCTCAAACATATCATGAATGTGTGCAGTTGTTAGACATGTTGGAGGTTCTGTTGCACACTTATGCCCCCATTGTCATTGTACTTTCATAATGTTCTCAAATTTCAAATACTTCAAAATGGTCTTACACTCCTCAAACAACAACCATTTTCTTTGTTCTGCCTGTTGCATGGTGATGATAGCATACATTTAATTAACATCATCTTTTGAGCAAACATCATACTACACAGTGCTACTGTAATGCAATTCAACTTTGAAAAGTAATACAAAAATAACATCTCTTAAAATGTATATACCATACCTTTTTTTTTTTTTTTTTTTGGCAACCCTAGCATTTTGGATATTAGCCTCTTAATGGAGGCATTGTTTGCAAATACTTTCTCCCATTCGGCTATTTGTCTCTTTGTTTTGTTGATTCTTTTTTCCTGTGAAGAATTGTTTTGTTTGAGATTGTGCCATTCATTTATTTTTACTTTTACTTTTTTTGCCTTGGAGGTCAAATTCATAAAATTGTCTCTGAACCCAAGGTCTATGCTTTGTTCTATGCAATTTATTATTACAGTTCTTATGTTTAGATCTTTGATTCAGTTTGAGTTAATTCTTTAATCATGACTTTTCAATTTCCCCAGCACCATTTATTGGAGACTTTCTTTGATCCATTGTATGTTTTTGACTCTTTTGTCAAAAATAATTTGCCATACATATGTGGATTTATTTCTGAGTTTTCAATGCTGTTTTATTGGTCTGTGTGTCTGTTTTTCTACCAATACCATGCTGTTTTGATTATTACTGCTTTTGTAGTATAGGTTGAAGTCAGGAAGTATGATGCCTCTAGTCTTATTCTTTTTCTTAGGATCATTTTGGCCATCCTGGGTCTTTGGTGATTCCACACAAATTTGATGCTTCTTTTTTTCTTCTGTTTCTTTAATAAATGCCATTGGGATTTTGATGGGAATTGCACTAAATCTGTATATTGCTTTGGGTAATATGGCCATTTTAACTATGTGATTTCTTCCAATCCATGAACACACAATATCTTTTCATTTCTTTATGTCTTTTTAATTTCTTTTAATAATTTTATAGTTACAGTGTGTAGGTTCCTCACATCCTTTGTTAAGTTTATTTTTAGGCATTTTATTCTTTTTGTTGCAGTTGCAAATAAAATTGTTTTTCTTCTTTTTCTGAAATTTCATTGTTAGCATATAGGGAACACATGGTTTTTTTTTAATTTGTTAATATATTTATATTTATTTATTAATTTTTATTGTTTAATTTATTGGGGTGACATTAGTTGGTAACAATTAGATCTTTTTCAGGTGTACAAATTTACATTACATCATCTATGCATTGCATTATGTGCTCACCACCCAGAATCAGCTCTCCTTCCATCACCATGTATCTGGTGCCCACTCCCAACTCCCCCCACCCCTCACTCTGCCTCCCCCCTCCCTCCTTACCCTCTGGTAACCACCAAACTATTGAGTGTGTCCATCAGTTTTTGTTTCTTTGTTACTTTCAGTTTTATATTCCACCTATAAGTGAGGTCATATGTTTCCTGTTTCTTTCAGTCTGACTTATTTTGCTTAATAAGACGGTTTCAAGGTTCATCCATGTTGTCATAAATGACAATGGATTTTCATACATTGATTTTGTATCCTGCAACTTTACTGTATTTGATTACTCTTTCTAATAGTTTTTGCTAAAGTCTTTGGGGTTTTCCATTTACGGAATCATGTCATCTGTAAAAAGTGACAATTTAACTTCTTCATTCCCAATTTTGGTGCCTTTTATTTTCTTTCTCTTGCCTGATTGCTCTGGCAAGGATTTCCAATACTATGTTGAATAACAATGGTGATGAAGACACCCAAGTCTTCTTTTTATTTTAGAGGAAAATCTGTCAGTTTCTCACCATTAAGTATGATATTAGCTGAGGATTTTTTTGTATATGGTCTTTTTAATGTTGAACTACTTTCCATCTTTACTCATTTTATTAAGTGTTTAAATCATAAAAAAATATTGTATCTTGTCGGATGCTTTTTCTATAGCTATTGGTAAGATCATATGGGTTTTACTCTTTATTTTGTTCATGTGATATATCATACTGATTTATTGCATATGTTGGACCATTCTTGTGCCCCTGAAACAAACCCCACTTGTTCATGATGCATAATCTTTTTAATGTATTGTTGTGATTTCTTGTATTTTGCTTAGGATTTTTGTGTTTCTATTAATCAGAGATATTGTTCTGTGGTCTTCTTATTTCTTTTATGCTTATAAGGTTTTGTTATTGGGGTAATGTTCACCTCATAAAATAGGTTAGGAAGTATTGTTCCTTCTTCAATTTTTGGAAGACTTTGATGAGGACAGGCATTAAACCATCGTTAAATGTTTGGTAGAATTCACTGCTGAAGCCATCTGTTCTGGATTTTTGCTTTAGGGGAGGTTTTGGATGATTTTTCCATTTTTTACTATTGATTGGTCTATGTAGATTTTCCAGTTCTTCGTGATTCAGCCAAGGAAGATTATATATTTCTTAGAGCATGTTCATTCCTTTTCAGTTATTAAATTTGGTGTCATATAGTCTTTCATACTATTCTTATATGATCCTTTGTATTTTTGTGGTAGCCATCATAACTTGCCTTTTATTTCTGATTTTGTTTTGGTGTGTGTGTGTGTGTGTGTGTATGTGTGTGTGTGTGTGTGTGTGTCTTTTCTCTTTTACCTTAGTGAGTCTAGTCAGGAGTTTGTCAATTTTATTAATCTTTTCAAGGAACCAACTCTTCGTTGCATTAAGTTTTTTTATTATTTATTTGTTCTTTACTTTGTTTAATGTGGCTCTCATTTTTAAAAAATTTTTTCTTCTGCTAATGTTGGTTTTATTTGTTTTCTTTCCTAGTTCTTTAAGATATAATGTTAGGATGTTCATTTGGAATTTTTTTGTTTCATTACATAGGCCTGTAATGATCCTTCTTAGTACTGCTTTTTTAGCATCCCAATAATTTTGATACATAGGATTTTCATTCTTATTTGTTTCTACATATCTTTGGATCTCCTTTTATTATTAATTTTTTTTACTGTATTGTTTTATAGTAGACTGTTATTTGATATCTATATATTTGTGCCTTTTTTCACCTTTCTTTTTGCATTTAATCTCCAGTTTCAAAGCATTTGGGCTGGTGACTATGCTTGTTATGATTTCAATTTTCTTAAATTTGCTAAGGCTAGTTTGGTGTCCCAACATATGGTCAACCCCTAAGAATGTTCTATGTGCTCTAGCAAAGAATGTATAGTCTGGTCTTTCAAAATGAAAGGTTCTAAAATGTCAATTATGTCCCTTTAGTAAGTTTAGTCCAATGTGTCATTTAAGGCTGACATTTTCTTATTGATTTCCTTTTTGTCAGTTTCTCCATTTAGTTCTTTAATAGTTGTTTTATATATTTTGCTGTTCCCTGATTAGGAGCATATATGTTGATAAGTGTTATATCTTCTTGCTGTATTGTCTCCTTTGTTATTATGAAATGCCCTTGTCTTTTGTTACTCTTTTTTTATACTGAAGTCTGTTTCATCAGATGTAAGTATGGCTACAGCTGCTTTTCTCTGGATGCCATTTGTTTGGAGTATTCTTTTCCTCCTTTTCACTTTGAATCTGTATTTATCCTTGTAACTGAGATGTGTCTCTTGGAAGAAGCATATGGTTGGGTTTTGTTTTTTCATCCAATCTGTGAGTTCAGTTCATTTACATTTAGGGTGATGATTGATATATGAGAATTTCCTATAGCCATTATATCTTTTGTTTTCTGGTAGCTTTATGTCTTCTTTTTTTCTTTGCCTTTTTGTTTCTATTATTTTAGTTTGGTGTTTTCTATAATCATATTTTTTCAGTTTCCTCTTTTTTAGGTTGTATGTCCCAGTTCTAGATTTTTTTTTTTTACTGGTTTCTTCCTTCAGCATACATTTGATATCCATTTTCCTTTACAAATTCAGACCTTTACACTGCCCCCCTTTTTATGTTTTAGTTTTCACAAAACCTATTTATTTCGGGAGTTCACTTCTGAGCTGCAGTGGCTAATTATCTTCTTTTTTCTCCTTCTTTCACATTCATATTTTCTCTACCCTTTATGTTGTTTTAGTATATAGTACCTTATTCCATTTAGGAATTGTGATTTTCTGCTTTTGTCTGTCTGCTCATAGTTTTATATATTTTTGTCTTTTTTTCATTTCTTTTTTTTTTTTTTTAGAGAGAGAGAGAGTGATACAGAGAGAGAACTGAACTGGGGGAACTCCCAGTTCAGCATATGGTTCCACACGGGCCGGGGCCGGGATTCGATCCTCGGTCCCCGGCGCTGCAAAGTGAGTGCTTAACCCACTGAGCCATCCCGGCTTCCTGTCTTTTTTTCAGGTCAATAACTTTCTTCAGAATTTATTATAATGCGAGCCTTGTGTTGGAAAGTTCTGCCAGTTTCTGTGTATCTGGAAATTCCTTTCTCTTCCATATCTAAAGGATAACTTTGCAGGATATAGTATTCTTGGCTGGTAAGTTCTCTTTCAATAGTTTAACTATTTGATTCCACTCCCTCCTGGCTTGTACGGCTTCTGCTGAAAAAAGTCTGATAATAATTTAATGGGCTTTCCTTTGTGGGTTACTATCTTCTCCTCCCTGGCTGCCTTGAGAATTTTTCCTTTGTGATTAATTTTACAGCTTTGATATAATGTGCCTTGGAGAAAGCCTGTCAGGATTGAGGTAGTCAGCTGTTTTGATTGCTTCTTGGATATAAGGATCTAGTTCTTTCCTTAGGGTTGAGAAGTTCTCAGTGATTATTTGTTTAAATAAACTCTCTGTGCTTTTCTCCCTCTCTTTTCCTTCTGGTACATCCATTATTATTATTTTTTAAAACTTTTTTGTTGTTAAATTTATTGGGGTGACATTGGTCGGTAATATACTTTCCAGGCATACAACACTACATTACATCATCTATGCATTGCACTATGTGCTCACCACCCAGAATCAGCTCTCCTTCTATCACCACATACCTGGTTCCCACTCCCAACTCCCCCCCCTCCCCCGCTTCCCTCCCACCTCCTCCCTTATCTTCAGGTAACCACCAAACTATTGAGTATGTCCATAGGTCTCTGTGTCTTTGTTACTTTCAGTTTTATATTCCACCTATAAGTGAGGTCATATGTTTTCTGATTCTTTCTGACTTATTTCACTTAATAAGATGGTCTCTAGGTCCATCCACGTTGTCACAAATGACTGTTCTTCGTCGTTTCTTATTGCTAAGTAGTATTCCACTGTGTAAATGTACCATGACGTCTTTATCCAGTCATCTATCAAAGGACACTTTGGTTATTTCCATGACTTGGCCACTGCAAACAGTGCTGTGATGAACATTCTGGTACAGATATCTTTGCAGATTAAGGTTTTCAGGGTTTGTTTGTTTTTAGTAAATACCCAGTAGAGGGATTGCTGGGTCCTATGGCAATTCCATTTCTAATTTTTTGAGGAATCTCCATACTGCCTTCCATTGTGGTTGTACCAGTTTACATTCCCACCAGCACTGTAGGAGGGTTCCCTTTACAGCCTCTCCAGCACTTGTTATCCCTTGTCTAGTTGATTATAGCCATTCTAACAGGTGTGATGTGGTATCTCATTGTGGTTTTTATTTGCATCTCCCTAGTTGCTAGTGATGTTGAGCATTTTTTCATATATCTGTTGGGCGTTTGTATGTCTTCATGAAAGAATCGTCTGTTTAGGTCTTCTGCCCAGTTTTTAATTAGATTGTTTTGTTGTTGTTGTTGTTGAATTCTACAAGTTCTTTAATTATTTTAGATATTAGCCCCCTATCAGAGGCATTGTTTGAAAATATTTTCTACCACTTGGTTGGTTGCCTCTTTGCTTTGTTGGTTTCCTTTGCAGTGCAAAAGCTTTTTAGCTTGATAAAGTCTCTTTCATTTATTTTTGCTTTTAATTCCCTTTCCATTGAGGTCAGATTCATAAAGTTGTCCATGAACCCCAGATCTATAAGTTTAATACCAATGTTTTCTTCTATGCAATTTATTGTTTCAAGTATTATTTGGAGTTCTTTAACCCATTTTGAGTTAATTTTGGTATGTGATTAGAGATCATAGTTCACATTCAGCCTTTTGCATGTAGTTTTTCAATTTCCCCAGCACCATTTACTGAAGAGGCATTCTTTTCCCCACTGTATATTTTTTGTTACTTTGTCTAAAATAATCTGTCCATATATTTGTGGGTGTATTTCTGGGTTTTCAATTCTGTTCCATTGGTCTGTGTATTTGTTTTTCTGCCAATATCAAGCTGTTTTGATTACTGAGGCTTTATAATATAGATTAAAGTCCGGCTGTGAGTTTCCCCCAACGTTATCCTTTTTTCTTAGAATGGTTTTGGCAATTCGGGGTCTTTTGTGGTTCCATACAAATTTGATGATTTTTTAATCTATTTCTTGAAAGAATGTCTGTGGGATTTTGATGAGAATGGCATTGAATCTGTATATTACTTTGGGTAGTATGGCCACTTGAATTATGTTGATTCTTCCAATCCATGAACACGGAATATCTTTCCATTACTTTGTGTCTTCTTTAATGTCTTTTAACAGTGTCTTATAGTTTCCAATGTGTCTTTCACATTCTTTGTGAGAATTATTCCTAGGTATTTCATTTTTATGTTTGAAATGATAAAGGGAATGGATCTTCTCATCTCTCTTTCTGAAGTTTCATTGTTGGCATATAAAAATGAAATTGACTTTTGCACAATAACACGTTAAGCGCCATGTTAGTCACTGGTGACTGACACCGAACTTTCCATTCAAACTGCATCAGTCACCAGTTTCTGACAGTATACTTTTTGTACAGGCTGTGGTATTGTATGTTAACTGATGATATAAAATTTTAAAAATTACATTCCATTAATAAATGTTAAGTAAGATGTCCCACTTATCTTTTCATTTTAAAATGGTTATTCCTTTTTTGTTTTCCTTCACTATAATTTCTCCTCATTTAGGGGACATTTTCACATTCACGGGTAAAGAAAAATCTTTTTCTGAACTGGAAGAAGAATCGCACACAACTGACTGAATATAAAGCATTTCTAAAATAATACATTGTACAAATTACGGTAAATAATAAATATTCACACAGTAAATGTATTCTATATATAAACGTTCAGCCTTATCACAACCTAAACAGATCTCCAGTTGCCAGCATTTCGGTGAAATCTGATATAACGGGCCAAGTGGTAAGCAAGACAAAATAGCCTGGGCACTTAATGTGTTCATTTTGTATCTAGCAACTTTGTTGTATTTGTCTATTGTTTGTAATCAATTTCTGATAGAGTCTTTAGAATTTTCTGTGTGAGGGATCATGTCATCTGCAAAGAGTGACAGCTTGACTTCTTTCCCAATTCTAATACCTTTTATTTCTTTCTCTTGTCTGCTTGCTCTGGCTAGAATTTCCAATGCTCTGTTGAATAGCAGTGGTGACAGTGGCATCCCTGTCTTGTTCCTGATTTTAGGAAAATAGGCTTCAGCTTTTCCCCATTCAATATAATATTTGCTGAGGGTTTGTCATATATGGCCTTTATTATGTTGAGGTACTTTCCTTCAAGTCCCATTTTATTCAATGTTTTTATCACAAATGGTTGCTATATCTTGTCAAATGCTGTTTCTGCATCAATTAAGATAATCATACGGTTTTTATTCTTTGGTTTATGTGCTAAATTATATTGATTAATTTGCATATGTTGAACCATCCCTGTGCCCCTGGAATGAATTCCACTTGATCATGGTGAATAATCTTTTTCATGCATTGTTGTATTCTGTTAGCTAAAATTTTGTTTACTATTTTTGCATCAGTGTTCATCGGGGAGATTGGCTTATGGTTATCCTTTTGGGTATTGTCCTTCCCAGGTTTTTGGTATTAGGGAAATATTGACTTTATAGAATGAGTTGGGTAGTATTGCCTTCTCTTGAATTTTTTGAAGTAGCCTGGGAAGGATGGGCATTAGTTCTTCTTTGAATGCTTGATAAAACTCATTGGTAAAACCATCTGGTCCAGGACTTTTGCCTTTGGGCAGGTTTTGGATAGTTATTTCAAGTTCTGTACTGTTGATTTTTCTATTTAGGTTACCAAATTTACTTGGTTCAGTCTAGGTAAGTCAAATGTTTCTAGAAATTTTTCTATATCCTCTAGATCAGGGGTTCCCAACCTTTTTATACCCTAGGGCGCATTCTAAAATATCAGTAGGGTGGTGGGCACCAGCTATTTCTAAAGATATTTATTATTGAACAAGAATAAAAAATAATAAACAAAAATAATTAAAAAATAATAAATTTATTGTACAAATTATATACACACAAAGAAACATATATACAAAACGTAATACAAAGTAAATAAAAAACACGTATAATAAAATCATTTAAAAAAACATAAAAGAAAACATAAAAAAAAA
>PVKE010013619.1:0-36266 GCA_004027555.1 Craseonycteris thonglongyai | reverse complement strand
AAAAAGTAAGTCATATTATTCTTTCATGATAAATTTTCCTGACCCCCAAAAAAACGCGAAAGTGAAATATTGAAATCAAATTATCAGCCATACTGTGCATTTTTATAACAACTTTTTCATATTTACAAACAAATAGTACAACAACTTATACATTGCAGTTGATAAAAAAATTAAATTGCATTTTAAATTAGTAAAAATCTATCTTGAAAAAGTGTCGGAAAATCGAATTTTTTGTGTACCGCATGTACGGAATGCTGCTATCAAAAGTTGGGTCTGGAAATTTATTTTCTTCATGAGCCTATATCTCAAAAACTTAATAAGTGATTTAAAAAATAAAAAATAGTTTTGAACATATATTTTACTTATCTACCCATACCTCGCTGGAATGCACCTTATACTGAAACACAGTGTATAAACAGTATGCATTTCACACCCCTTCTTCCCCCTTAGACTACACCTATGACAACAAGTGGATTGCGACACACTTTTAAAATAAAAAGTAGATCTTATATACAGAAAAGTTGGCCACCCCTGATATACAGTGATGTCTTTGAAAAGTGCATTAAAATATATTTATTGCAATACTTAATAATTTTCACCTGGCCCCGTTCGTCTTTGCATTCACAAGAATTATTATTTGTTTTTGTTTTTTTGTTTTTGTTTTTTGTTTTGTTTTTTAGATTTATTATTTAAATGAAAGTGAGAAAGAGAGAGAGAAGTGGGGGAGGGTCCAAAGCAGTCTCCATAGCTGTACATCATTAGTTGTGATATGGTTTCATTCCACACAGGTGGATGTAGGGCTGCACTGGGCAGGAACTGAACTAGCGCCCTCCTGCATGGGAGGCAAGAACCTTAGCTGCCATCCTGGAAGTTACCAGTTGTGTTGTAGTTCAGCAGTCATTTGCATGGGCCAAGGCTGGAATTCGATCCCCAGACCTCCCAATTGCGAGGCAAGTGTTTTATCTATTGAGCTATTCTGGCATCCATCCCCAAGAATTGATTATTCTTATTTCATTTTTATTCGTAAGATATAATCAAACTTGTAATATAATGTCATGAAGACTCTTTCCAAGTTTATTCCCTTTGGCTTTTAATAACTGACATAGAAGTAAAATAGCATTGTCAGTTTTACTGATAGATTTTGAAAATCCTAGATTCCATTATGTTTTTAATGATCATATTCTATCTTCACTAGTTGTCAAAATAATCTTGTAGCAGTTTCCTGTTTCATTGGCTTCTTGATTGATTGGATCATTTTTTTATTGGGCACCCACATTTGCTTGTTCTTTTTCTAGTTAGAGGATACAAAGACAAATGAAGCCACTCACTGCACTCAAGAGTTATATAGTCTAGGAGGCAGGTAAATAGATTCTTAGAGAAATAGTCTTAACTTTCTATATGTATTATATCTAATATTTTCTCTGAAATTTATTTTTAATATTCTCAGTTTATGATCACTTTTCAGGACATGTGGAATTGTTGATTTTAGCAACCCAAGTCAATAGTCTCTGACACATGGTAGGTTTTCAGAAGGAAACAGAGGGAAGAGGAAAGGGGGATTTCTGATACATTTTTCTCCCCCTTTTAGGGTCTCTTAAAAGACCACCTAATAAAGTTCTACAAGTGGTTTGACTTTGAAGGTAAAAAATGTGCTGGAAACAGTAAAGGAGATATTTACATGAGTTTTCTACATTTAGGCTGTCATTCCACAATGTGGATGCTGCATTTATTCTTCTAACTTCTTTTATGTTACTATTTATTAACTATAAAGTATCAAAGTTTGTGAAATATATGTTTTTGAGCATATAAAGGTGAGAGGATATTCATGTATATCTGGTTGATAATGTTTGCTTCAAATAATTTAAGTATGCATTTCTAAGTGAAGGAGAAGACTGAATTACATCTAGTATGTAAGGATTTACTAAAAATTCATAGTTTAGATAGTCTATAATGCAGTACATGGAGGACAATTATTATCTGTGTACTGTTCATGTTTGTGAGGATTGTGATTTATCTTGGAACTTTATTTACAGAAGACAGTTTGTAAGTTCCATCAGTATGGAAGTGTGTGTGTGTGCGCACATGGAACACTCACATATTTGAATGCGATACTTCAGATGTTTTATAGTAGATAAAATGATTGTGAGCCATTGCAGACTCAATTATACATCAAATGCATGCAGCATAGATGACTACAAAGAGTTGCATAGTTCTTATCAGATACTGTTTACATTTTGCTGTCTGTAATCTACTCTGGAAGACACTAAAGGTGTAGACAAAAATTAAGAGATTAGACTTTGTAAATGAAGTTAGATAATGTGAATAATCTATAACAGAATTTGATGTGCAAGTAAGTACTAATGCCAATTAAAAACGGGGGGCGGGGTGCGGTGTTAGGCTATAATTAAAAAAAACAAACAAAAAAACCCCAAACATTTATTTGAGCAAAAAAATTGCAACTCGAGAGATGCACATTCAGGTTGCCGCTGGAACTTTGCTCTGTAGAGAACAAGGAGAGGTTGGATTTAGAAAGTCAAAAACCACAAGATGTAATTCTTTCATGCAAATTAAAGATTGTTGGCTAAGTTTGCAGATATTGGTTAGTTCCAGTATACAAACAAGTTAGGCAAAATCTAAAAGGAAGAAGTAAAGTTTATATATATATATATCTTTGTTGCAGTTGTTCCAGGATGCTGATGACTCCAGGACGTTTTGAGCTGAGTTTAGCAACACGTTTAGCAGCTTAACAGCAACTCTGAGAACTGAGGCACAAGTGCACAAGCTGCATAAGCCCCACTTCCTTAGTACCCTCCTGATTCTACTTTAAGTGACTCTCTTAGCAAGGCTTATTCCATTTTATTTTCTCTAGTATCTGTACTAAGTAACATCTCTAGTATAAATGATTTTGTTATTATTCTATGGCATAATGCTTAAGAATGCAAACACTAAAAGACTGCTTAGATCTGCCAATTTCCTGTTGGGCCCATTCAACAAGTTACTTATCTTCTCTGTGCTTCAGAAGGGGATGGTAATAGTCCCTACTTTCTAGGGACCCTGAAAGAATGGGATGAATTAATAATATATAAAGAGTATTTAAAACATAAATAGTCTGCCCCTCATGATTACTGTAAATACAGTATATTACTATGTTAAGGAACTTACGGTATCATTTTTACCATCTATACATCTATGAATGCTTGTATTTTTTCATTTAGCCAACATTTATTAAATATAGCGTCTGGCAGAAGGAACACCTTTTTAAAAGTAGTATAGTGTGCTTGAGTGTGATATTGTTATGTTACAGAATCACAAGCTTATGATTTTGTAATAACCATAATAAGGGGCATTACTTCTGCCAGACCCTGTATTTTTCAAAGTAAAAGTTGGATTTCTTTCTAATAACTGAAATTTCACAAATGGTATTATCTTGGGCATTTTATTGCCAGAATTTTATACTTTTATTATTCTTTTTTGGTAAATATAGACACAAAGTGCTGCTCTAGTGGAACAAAAAATTGTACCTTATACCATTTTAATTTCTGATAACAAATACATATTTGTTATCAAAAAAAATATATATTTTTTTTATTTTTATTTTTGACAGAGAGAGATACAGTGACAGAGACAGAGAGAGAACTGAACTGGGGAAGCTCCCAGTTCAGCATATGGTTCCGCATGGGCTGGGGCCGGGACCTGATCCCCGGTCCCCAGCGCTGCAAAGTGAGCACTCAACCCATTGAGCCATTCCGGCTTCCCCAAAATACATAGTTTTATATCTTGTTTGCTTTTGATCATTCTCTGTGTGATCATTCTAAGTATTTGCAACTGGAATATTGGCGGAGATGCCCCACAAACTTTGTTTTGATTCACTAAAATTAGTCTATGGTAAAAGCTGAGGAGTTAAATATCTGATAACATTATTAAGTTAGAACAAAATATCTTGATTTGGCTCTCTTAGACTTTAAATGGTTGACTAACTAATCATTAATCTTGTACTTTTTCTAGTTACAGGCTGTCATGTTGCTGCCAGGAATTATAGTATTTATAGATACTATGATTGGGATGTTTAAGAGATCAGCTGATAAATACTATTCAGGTCTTCCTTGTTATTTTGTACCCATAAAGGTGTTTCTCTGTTTCTACTGGTAAAACTTCACATTTTAAAGGAATCTTGGCAGATGGCCTAAGGGAGAATATATTTAGAAAAAGAAGATGTGATGACCTTGAACTTTAATGGTCTAATAGAAATCTAATCTGGGTCTTTAAAGATTTATTTTTATTGTTTTTGACAGAGAGAGATACAGAGACAGAGAGAAGGGGAAGGCCCAGAAAAGTCTCCATAGTTGCACTTCATTGATTTTTCCACATAGTTTCATTCCACAGGTGGGCACGGGGCTGCACAGAGCAGGAATTGGGTCAGGGTCTCACCCCGGCAAGAACTGAACTGGGGAGTGCCCCCAGCATATGGGTCCCCATGGGCTGGGGCCAGAATTCGATCCTTAGTCCCTGGGGCTGCAAAGTGAGCTCCTAACCCACTGAGCCATCTTGGCTTCCCCTAATCTGGGTCTTTAAACAATCAATAGATATAGATAACTTATTATCATGATTTCTGTTGAATAGTTATTCCTATTGCTTATGAGATTAAAATCAATGGGAATTGAGAACAAAAAAAATGGGTTGTTTATATTTATGGTTTTTATTTTGTTTTCTAAAATGGCAGATCAGATTAATTTAGATTGTGCAAATACTGAAATAATTAAGGATTTAATTAAAGTTTCCATCATATATCTTTGTTACCTTTAGTGGCTTATTCTGTGGCTAAAAAGACATTCATGTAACTTGTATTTATAAAAGGTGATTCATTTTTTCCTCATAAAAAATGAATATGAATTATGAGCATGTGTTTGTTGCCCTAAATACTATTTATTCACCTGTAAAACTAATTGCCATGCCCTATAATTGAGGTATAATGTTGATAACTATATTTAAAATTACATATGGGACTAAATTCACTAGAATATAATGTAAATGAAGAAACTGTGCTAATTATAGTTTTCTATCTGTGCCACATTATTTGATACCTATTACCTAATTTATTTTAAAATACTGTAAAGATTGCTTAAACTCTGCTTCTCATAAAATGGATACTGTGGTTATTAAGATTGGTTATTGACACCAACACCACTTTGTGTACTAAAAACTCTATTATAGGACAAGAGGAAGTAATAAATAGAAAACAAAATCTATGATAGTTTATTTGGTGTAGGATTAATTTTGTTACCTAGAAAATGGTGTTGTCATTTTACAGATTGTGACATTTAATATTTGTTTTTGTAGTTTGTGTAATTATTTTGGAAACTGGTGACTATGAATACTAATAAATAGGTCTCTATGTTTATGATTGCCATTTTATTTTCTAATAAACATTATTGAGAATATGACCTCAAAGTAAAATTTGAAGCTTATGGTTTAATACTATTAAGTCTAATTACATAAAAAATATTTCTTTGCACTTCGTTGCTTTTATTTTCTACATAAACAAATTAATTTTGTTTAATATGATTTTCAGTTCTTTGAAGAAAAGAAACTATACTTAATTTTTAAGTTCCTAAGTGATCCTTTTTATAAGGGATATCTCTTTAGATCTGACATTTTAAAGACAGGTTTTCGTTGAACGGTCTTTTCAAAACTTCACTGAGATCATATATCAAAAGATCTAGTTGCAGGATGTTAAGATAGAGTAATTGTAGGTTTATCTGAATGAGCATATTGAATTTTTATTTGATAAATAAACATAAAATGTCTTCTCTCTTTAGAAGAGATTGTGAATACTAAGTGTGTTGACAATGCACTATAGTTATTTTTCTTTTTTCAGTAGTATCAAATGACAACATAGTAATAAGTATATATATATCAAATAAAAACCTACATATAACTTAAATACTAACATTATATATAATATCAAATATATAATATTTAGTGGTTGTGTATATGTTTTAAAATATCTGCCCCACTTTTCTATTTTAACAATTTTAAATATGTTTATAATTTATTTTAGCAACTGCATTTCTCATTTACTTTTAGAAAGTTAGTTACTCTTGTTTTTTACCTTCAAATGATAGTTATACACTCAAGCAAACAGAGCAAAGTAGTGTAGTTTTCTTAAACTAGTTATAAAATATGCACATGACATAGTTCATCTAGATATCTATTATCTATATTACGCTTGTCTAACCTGCAGCCTTTGGGCCACATGTGGTCCAGGATGGCTTTGAATGTGGCCTAACATAAATTCATAAACTTCCTTAAAACACTGAGATTTTTTGGGGAAAAAAATTTTTAGCTCATTAGCTATTATTAGTATTAGTGTCTTTCATGTGTGGCCCAAGATAATTCTTCTTCCAATGTGGCCCAGAGAAGCTAAAAGGTTTGAGATCTCTTATCTATATTTATATATAATAAAGATTTATCTACAGTCACACTTCTTTAAACTACATAGACACACACATATTCACATGCACATATACGCATAGCATTCTGTCAAATACTGTGGCTAAATGTAGAAGGCAATTGCTGACAAATTACACTGCAGAGAACATATTTTAAAATAATAATAATTGTTTAAACTGAAATAATTTCTTCTTTTTGTAGGCACTGTTCTCAACATTATTTAAGAATCAATTTTACATTCTTTAAAGGCTCAATTTGACTGATTGTAGTTTGGTATTTTTGGGGAGAGCTCTACATCTGTTTCTGGTTTCTCCACCTAATTATGAAAGCCAAAATGGCACAAAGTGACCAACCATGGGGAAATTACAGTCCAGAAGATGGTACCAATGCAATATCAAGCTGAAATAGAAACTTGTAAATAACTTAATTTTATTTAATTGCAAGATGAATTGAGTTGAACAGTTAACTGTTTTAAATATCCACAATCCTAATTATTTTTTGTACGTGTCCCTGCTTCAGTTCGTTTCATTTCAATCAGCACTTTTTACATAGAACAGAGGTAGGATGTCCTGAAGAAAACCATACAACTGAGGAACTGTCCCTGTTCTCGCTAAGCATACTACATTTAAGTAAAATATGAGTTTGTTTGTTGTTGTTGTTGTTGTTTTGCATTTTATCTTGGATTAGAAGTATTTCAAAAGATGGGTCTAAAAATTATATACAGTAACAAAGTTGTTATAATGTACATTCAAAATGTATTTAGATAACTCTGCTTTTTAAAAATAAGAACATTTTGCTAATAGTGCTATTAAAAGATTTTTGTCCGCTACACCAAATAAGCCTAAAATGTGCTCATAGAGAAAACTCAAATAACATATTTTTCCAAGTACTTGTTTATGATCTAAGAATAGAAGGTAATATCATGTCATATTCTGTCGTTAGTGACACTTTCATTTTATTTTACCTTCATGTTATTTCTCATGTTATATTTTCATTTTTTTAACATTTGCAATTTATTTTTTCAAAATTGATTTTAAGTTGCAAATCTATTTTAACTTTTTATGCATTTACAACTTTGATTTATACTACCCAAGTGTGGTACAATACAAAGGTAAAAATATCAAGCCCCTAGAAAGAAATTGTAGTCAGTAATTCTTATAATACTTGTTTCAGTCTACCTAGCAACAAAGAAGTAATTACCATTATAAAATTTTTATTTAAAGCTACTAAGTTTGGAATGTTGTAGCCTATAAAAATAAATCTAAAGTTATTTTCCCCAAATTAAAATTTTCAATACTGTTTTATTATACATTTTCTAACTAATTTACATATTGATAAATAGCTTTAGAGAAGCTATAAACAGATATAATTTTATTTTTTTTAATTTGTCTTATTGTTTAAGAGAAGGTGAAAGAGAGAAAGAGAGAGAGAGAGAAAAAAGGGAGGAAGGTCCAGAGCAGTCTCCATAGCTGTAATCATTAGTTGTGACATAGTTTCATTCCACACAGGTGGATGTGGCATCATATGGGGTGGGAACCAAAGCGGGGGCCTCCTGCATGGAAGACAAGAACCTTCACTGCAGTTGCTGTGGTTACCAGCTGAACCGCAGTTTAGCATATGGGTTTGCGCAGGCTGGGTCCGTGAATCAATTTCTAGACCTCACAGTCGAAGGCAAGCTTTCAACATGCTAAACTATCTCAGCATATCTATTTCTGGATTTCGGATATGGCTATTCTTATTCCCACGTTAAAGGGCTAGAAATTTGAAAGAAGGAGTCCAAATAGTAAAACAATCATATTGTCTTCAATAAAGGTAGAAGCAGTTATAAGAAATTGTTATTTCAAACACACACACACACACACATGCATACTTTAGGATCTTTTTTTTTTAAGAGATATATTTTTTTTAAATATATTTTTATTTATTTATTTTTGACAGAGAGAGAGAGAGAGACAGAGAGGGGCAGAGAGAGAACTGAACTAGGGGAGATCCTAGTTCAGCATATGGTTCCGCATGGGCCGGGGCCGGGATTCGATCCCAGGTCCCCGGCGCTACAAAGTGAGCGCTTAATCCACTGAGCCATCCCCGCTTTCCCTACTTTAGGATCTTTATTGGTATAAAATTAATATACCATAAACTACATAATGTGTAAATTTAACAAATTTAAGCATATGTACATACCTTTGAAAATTACCACAAATAAGATAGTGATCATATCCATGTCTTCCAATAGTTTTCTTGCGTCCCTGGTTTATCCAATCGAAAAAAACCACACACTCTATGACTTTATTTATATAGCACTTTAGAAAATGCAAATGAATATATTGTATTATAATATAAAGCAGATAATTGCTCATTTACCTTGTTTTTTATTTGTTTTTGTTTTGTTTTGTTTTGTGTGTGTAGTATTATCCAGAAAGTATTCTAAGGAATAAGTAAGAAATTGTGAAAAAGATATTAGGATCTTTTTAATTTTATGGCAATTATAATCTGGTTGCACTGAACTAGATTATGTATGAATGAATGAACAGATCATTTTACCAAAAAATACTAATGGACCAAAAAATATCAAACATATGAAGAAACAACGCCCCCCCAAAAGAAAGGCAAACCTAGTAACAGTGATAAGGGTAGCAAGCAATAGTAATGAACCAAAGGTTAAAAATAGCAGTGATTCCCAAAACATCAATACTGACCTTGTTTCTATCCCCAGGTTTCCAAGTTTAAATAACTTTATTTTAAAAATTTATTTTATTGTTTTTGACAAAGACAGGGAAAGACAGAAACACAGAGAAGGGGGAGGGCCCAGAGCAGTCTCCATAGTTGTATGTCATCAGTCTTCTACATGATTTCATTTCACACAGGGTGGGTGGGTGCCACACAGGGTAGAAACGAGGTTGAGGGCCTCCTGCATGGGAGGCATGCCCCAGTTCAGCATATGTGTCTGCACAGGCCAGGGCCAGGATTCGATAATATGTATGCAGAATGAGATTTCAACCATACAAAAAGCTGATGTTCATATCATTGTTCCTCTTCTGAAAATAAAAGTACATTCACAGAGGTTAAGTAGCTAAACAGTCACACAGCTAGAAAATGGTTGGCTTGCAAAGAATTTGAAGCCATTTCTATAGGATTTCAGAGCTACTTGTGCTACGGGACTTCTTCCCACGTAGGGGCACTGGGCGTTAACTTAGGTTTCTGTATTTGAAAAGTTAGGATGATACTCTGTGTTTTACATAATGGATTACAGGGTTTTGTATATCATTGCTCATGCCATTGAGATGTTAAAGATTTCTACATTATTATATCATTGTCAATAAACCAAAGAGATACTAGTTAGCAATTCTTTAATCACTAGACATATATACTGAAATTGATCAATTAAGTAAATTTATAGTGGATGGTGGGAGCCACTGTTGGAGAAGGAGGTTATAGATAAGTAGAGTGAAGAGGCTAGAATGATCCGTGTGACAACTTATTAGTGTTGTTGACATTTGTATATACTCATGTTTAGCTTAATATACACATATATATTTATAGTTATATAGCTATATTTATAGATATACACAGGTAAGAAAAAACACATTTATTTCCTCGCTCTGTCAGCTGAGAGGGTCAAGAAGCAATGACACCTCAATATCAAAGAAGACACAGATCTTGATTTCTAACAGCATTCTCCAATGAAAGTAACCAGTTGTTTCTAGGAAAAAATGACTGCCTGCAGGACTGGGGCAGTTAATAGTCAAAATGAATCTGGAGAGTCTTATCTTAGAGTTTCCAGGAAGTAAAAAAGTTACAGAAAACAAACAAACTCACAATGATGGAGATATATCAAAGAGACATAGGAACTAACTGAAAAAGCAATCAGTGACCAAGCTTTAATAATTTGAGTAACAAAATAAATTACTAGATTAGAAACCAATGTATAGAAATATGCATGTGTCCATTCTGATATAAGTAAGTATAGGAAGGCAGGAAGGCAGGAAAGAAGGAAGGAAGGAAAGAAGGAAGGGAGGGAGGGAGGAAGCAAAGGAGGAGGGAGGGAGGGAAGAAAGGAGGGAAGAAGAGAGGGGACAAATCTCCTATGCAGAGCAATTCCCAATAATTTACGCAGATATTCTAGCCTCAAGGAGGTAGAGCATAACTCTGTTCTTTAAATGCAGACTACACATAGTGCTCCCTACCAACAGAATAATATAGAAAACTAGAAAAAACTAACTTTACAGTGAAGAAAACTGATTAACCCAACCTCAGTCAGGTGATCAGAGTTAACATAACAGTGATAAGTAATGTTGACAGTATGTACCCTTGATATGATGTAATGAAAATAACAATTTACCTCTGTATTCTTCTCCCAAAAATGTACAACCCTATTCTAATCTTAAGAAAAATATCAAATCAATCCCAACAGAAAAATAGTCTACAAAATATCTGACCAGTATGTCTCAAAATTGTTAAAGTCATAAAATCAAGCAAAATTGAGAATCTATTACAGCTAAGAGGAACTTAAGGAGACAGATGACTATATGTCATATAGTACTCTGGATGGGACTCAGGGGTACAAAAAGGGTACTAAGTAAACACTAAGAATGTCTAAATAAAGTATAAACTTTGGTTAGTAATTATTAATATTGGTTCATTAATTGTGACAGATGCACTTCACTTTTATAAGATGTTCCTAATTGGGGACAGTGGGTGTGCTGTATATAGGAACAGTCTTCATAAGTTTCTGTAAATAAAGAACAATTCTAAATTTAGTTGGGTTTTTTTTTCATTCAGACAAACATTAGTCCACAATAGTAACTGTTCCTAGCCTACATTATTGGTATTTTACTTATTATACTGCTACTCAATTGTCAGCTCCAATATAAAAGCTACAAAACAGAATCAATTTAGAAAGCTTCCACATACTTAAAAGGTGATATGCAGAAGTTAGATAAATTATTTTGTTTTCACAACTTGATTTCTTTAGTATTTTTTGTTTTTCTAACATTAAAACGGTAATTGATTTAACATCACCCAACAAAATTTTACAAACAAATGCTCTAAGTCCATTCTCATTTTGTGTCAGGTTTACTTAATAAAAGTTCGAGTGGTTAAAGAATAGTAAGACTTATTGGTGGGGGAGGTGAATAAGATAAATTTAAAATGCCCTTGATGCTGACAAATCTGGCTACAGTTATTTTAATGTGCATAATACTATAAATAGTTTACAGTAATGGAGGAGTACTCTCATTCACAATTAGTGCTTCATCATGTCCCCAGGAGCTGTTGTTGTCCCCATTTTAATCACCTTTACCCAAATGATGCTGAGATGGTCTTATCAGAGAGGACATTATTCCTAAACTATTCTAAGATGAGAATTAGTTTTCATCCCTCCATTCTGAATCATATCTAGAGAGCACTTCATATCTAGCCTCTGAGAAAACCAAATATGGAAAACAAGGGCGTTATTAAATCAGGCAGCCTTAGAAATTTTACATAATTTTTGTCTAACTTTGATGGATATAAGTAAATAACAAAATATTTGTTTTTATTTGATAGCTTCATGCTGAAATGGTTGACTATTTTATTAAAGAATAAGCTTTGAAATAAAACACAAATCCTCAACTAATAAGATCCTAGTACATGCAGCTAAGATGAGACAATTTCAGTTTTTAATGACACATGATAACATGTGTATTTCCTACACATTCATTCATGGAAGAATTCATTCAAGACATATTATTAAATTTCTATGTGCAAGATAATTTTCTGATGCCTAAATATAGCAATGAATAAAACCAAATAATATCCTACCTTCTCAAAGCATACAGGTTAAATGTAATTTATGAAATGGAAAGGTGGCAACGCTATTAATTATTAGGTGGAAACTTTCTGTAAGAAATAGATCTGTCAAAAGAGAATGCTTACAAAGTTGTAAACTAAGTAAAGAATTATGAAGACAGTTTTTGTCGACATCTTAACTAACATATAATGTAATAAATATATAGTGGTAATGGGAAAATCAATGTAATTCATGATTCAGGATGACTCCTAAAAGCTATTCACTACTGAACAAAGTATTATTTTAAAAAGATCCACTATCTTCTTTAAGCCTCTGTTATTGTTTCTAAATTTGCTACTCTGTTACTAACACTGATGAACTAGACACCTAGAGCTACTTTTCTTATTCTCATATCATCTGGATGCTTTGTCCACAGTGCAGAATATGGCATGATGTTTGCCTCACTGGGAAATCAATAGGGACTTTGAACGTGTGCCCAAATGTGACTGTGAGAACTACCAGTCTATTACAATGTCCATGGAAGTAAGCAAACTGCAATTTCTAAACTACTTTAAATAAGTTTGGCTTTATACGCACAACATTTGTTCTGTAATATTCCAGAAAACTGTGAAATTGGACATATTTAAGAAAACAAGACAAGGCTGAAAATATTCATCCTTTGGACCTGATTATCACAAAGCTCTGTGATTAAAAGAATAAAGGTGCATATTAACATACCAAAGTTATCATCACCCTATTATAAGGATAAAAACATAAGAAAACTAAGTTTTGTCTCTTACAGATTATATAAATCCCTATGTATTTTAATTTTATTAAAAGACATATTTTATCCTTGAGAGTTTTGTTGACATAATAAAATAATTTTAAAAATAAGTGTTTTTGTATATTATTTTTTTTAACTACCAATCAATTATTCTGTATATACTTATTGAACCCTTCTCTATCCCATACACTGTTCTAAATCTAGGGTTTCAGCAGTGAATAAAATAAACAATATTTCTGCCCTCATAAAATTACGATCTACCTGAGAGGACTGAAAACAGCAAATTAAAAAATGCATATCAGACAGTATAAGTGCAACAGCTAAGGAGAAAAATAAAGCACAAAGAGTAGAGTGGATGTGAGGCGAGAGGGGATGAAATGAGATTTAGCTAAGTAGAGTAGACATGAAATGTCTCAGAGAGAAACTCCAAGTAGAGAGCTCTTGGAGAGGAGCCTTTGAATGATGGAATGCCAAGTACAATGGTCCTTAGGCAGGACTGTGTCTGAAGTACCTAGGAACAGCAGGCCTGGGCAGAGCTGCTGAAGAGTAGCAGGAGGTGAGGGGAGAGAAGATGCAGGGAGCCAGAAACTGTTCCCTCTTGTTTACAATTCTGAACCTGCACTTTAGTCTTCAGTGAGTTAATTATATAATTATATATCAGTAATATGCGCACACACATATGCATATATACATATATGTAAGTATATATAGCATATACATAGTATATGTAGTATATATTTTATAAATATGATTTTTATATAAATGTAAAATTTGTGTATATATGTTTATATGTATAATTTAACTTCAATAGATGTCTGATACTGTTCATAATTTCTTGTGTAGTTAACACTATAACGCTGGTTATACATTACGCTATGACTGTCATCTTTTCTATCTTATATGTACCTTCCACATATAATATACACATTATATCTTATATGTATATTATGTTTCTCTCTATGCACACACATAAACCATTCATTAGTCCAGGATGACCATTCCTATATCTTTTATATAAGCTAAATACTGCAAAAATAAAGGTAGTCTACATCAGAAAAATATTAATCAGTACCTCTTTATGGTGTCAAACCCAGAGTGCACAAGTCTCAGTAAACTGATAAAAACAGGTGTTGAATCAAATATCCATATGTTTGAGAATTCAAAATAACCAGACATCTCTGAAATAGCATATATATTTTTTCTATATTCATCAAAAAAGTAGTCATTTCACAGACATTGGCAGATAATGAACACCATAAGTGATTATGACTTCTAGTGAAATATTTTGGGGAAATGAAAATTTAGGAAAATGTTCTTTATTTGCTATTGTTTTCAAGATATAGCACATATTTAATAACATAGTTTGAAGGATAACCCACACAGTATTGAATATATCAATTTAACCATTATAAGAATCTCATGAGTTCAAAAATAAGAAATAATAACTAATCTTAATGTTATAAAAATGTGGAGATATATATATATATATATATAATCATGTATGTATTAGTATAATGAGATATATTATAGAGAATCCATAAATTTTAGAAACATAAGATACATAATGTCATCAACATGTTTATTCTTTAAAAACAGGTAAAATATATAATTTATGTTTCTAAATTTTGTAGAAAAAATGTGGCCTGAAGGTTCTATGTAAATACTGTTTAACTGTAGAAAATTCCTAAGATATGTAGATGATTTATACCTTTAAAACACTTTATAATCTGTAAAAATGTATATAGAAAAAGTAAAATTGTTTCCACGTAAAAGAGAATTTAATTGTTTAGATTTTTTTTTACACAACACTCCTAGAACTTAGCTACACACTATACACAGTTGTAATTTCAGGGCTCCGTTAATTGTGTTACTCTTTATTTATACTATTTTGCAGCCCCCTCTCCAGTCACCAATGTGAAAAAGGGAAAGATTGCAAAAAACAGCATCTCCTTGTCTTGGCAAGAGCCGGATCGCCCCAATGGAATCATCCTGGAGTATGAAATAAAATATTTTGAAAAGGTGGGACTAACAAAAAAAATGTTTTTTCCTGACTTGTTTTTTTTTTTTTTTAGCAACTGCAATTATTCAATTTATAGAAAAGCATGCTGCAATTTTATGTGTAAATCAATCACAATTGATTCTGCTCTAATGACTATGGAGGCTAGAAGTGTACAGGGAGCACTCTATTTGTGTTGTTCTGTTGACATGTAGATTATGCTGCCAGATTACTGCCATATAGTCTAGAATCAGCTTAACTAGGTTTCACAGAATTAAAAGATGAAGTGATAGAATATTTTCAAAGTGCCACGAACACTACAGTTATTGACCTTCAGTAGCAACTGAGGTATGCTACAAAAACAACAACACATGCTTATGGTCAGTAATCCTGCATAATACCCACACTACTAAGGAAGTATGTATATATACAGGTATATATATATGCATAGACTGAATTCTTTTGTAAACATTCTGTCTCCAGATTTTTATTATAATTAAAGTTGATTTTAAAAGTTAAAATGCATAATGGCATTTAAAAATGCCTACACACCAAAAACTATACTTTTTTGTTGTTGTTAAATTTATTGGGGTGACATTGATTGATATCAATTACATTGTTTCCAGGTGTACAATTCTACATTACATTGTCTATACATCACATTATGTGCTCACCACCCAGAATCAGCTCACTTTCTATCACTGTATGTTTGATTCCCTCTCCCTACTTCCCCCCACCCATCTCTCCCACCCACCTCCCCCCTTACCTTCGGGTAACCAAGAAACTATTGACTGCTCATGAGTCTTGGTTTCTTTGTTCCTTTCAGTTTTATATTCCACCTATAAGTGAGGTCATATGTTTCTTGATTCTTTCACTCTGACTTATTTTGCTTAATAAGATGTTTTCAAGGTCTGTCCATGTTGTCACAAATTGCTGTATTTCATCACTTCTTATTGCTGAATAGTATTTCCTTGTATAAATATACTACAACTTCTTTATCTAGTCATTTATCAGAAGACACTTTTGTTGATTCCACAAAATTAGGGAAATGCAAATTAAAACCACAATGAGATACCACCTCACATCTGTTAGAATGGCTATAATCAACAAGACAAGGAATAACAAGTGCTGGAGAGGCTGTGGTTAAAAAGTAACCCTCATACACTGCTGGTGGGAATGTAGACTGGTACAACCACTGTGGAAGGCAGTGTGGAGATTCCTCAACAAACTAGGAATCGAATTGCCATATGACCCCAAAACTATACTTTTGAACATATGTATCTTAGATGAAATAAAGTCCAATATCAGAAAGACTAGAAGATTAACAAATACTTATTTTTCTGCATAGTTTTTCTTCCCCTTAAATGACTAACTAGGCCAATACCTGTTTTTGTTTTTTTTTTATTTTTTAAGAAAATTTCCTATTTGTCCCTCTTTTAATTAACTTTTAATTGTTTTTATTTCAGTAAGATTTGCTGTTATGTTTAATGCTGTATTAATACATTTTATTATCTATATAACTCAAATTAAGAAAAAGGTTTTGGAAAAATAACATTCTATACATATTTCCAATAAATGATTAATAAGTGCCTACTTACATGCTTTAAAAGCAGTAAAAACTTCATATGTTATTTGAGGGGAAATTATTTTGGTCAGTGTGTTTTTATTTTTATAGTAAAGATATTAACTCCCAAACTTTTGGCTAAGCAAATTTATTGAGTATACAAATAAAATATACAAAACATGTTTATTGTTTTTATTTAACACTTTCGGAATAAAAAGGAAAAATGAGGATAATGAGCTTCTGTGGCTTGTATTGATTGAGGTGGGGGTCCTGACAGGTTCCCAGAGCTCATTTTGAACCTTCAGAATGACACCACCACTTTATTGGATGGCTCTTGGCCAGACACAGGTGACAGAGCTTTCTAGGGCTTGTGCATTTGCCAGCTGGTATTTCTGCCTGCTATTGCCCTGCTCTAATAGAGGTCACTGGGCCTCTCTGCTCCTGCATTGTGGTGGGCCCGTTGCCATCTCTTAATTAAAGGCAGAGGTAAAGGGAAGCTGCCCCTTGGCAGGATATTTGCCAGCTGGCTCCTTCTATTGAGGCCCTCCACCCACTGCATGTGAACTGTGTTTGCTAAGCAGCTGGGGAATGTAGTTCATTCACTCAGCGGGGGGCATGAAGGCAGCAAAAGCCACTGCCCTGACCCAGGACTTGGCAGTCCATTGTCAGGAGGTTGGAAGTGTTGAAGATGTAAATATGGGGTCTGTGATATGAAGGGGATTATAATATGACAGTGATTGACAAGAGAGGAACCGAAACAGATTTTGGATGATACTTAGGTGATGCAAAATGTTCATTTATGGGTTTTGATCCAGCAGATATATGCTTTGCTAAGTCCCTTCAATGATATAGTATTCACCCAACTCAGAGAAAATGTATAATTAGACCTACCGTAAGGAACCACTGACACATACATAGCATTAATAGATCAATCAGAATGTTGTATACTTTTGTGTAACTGATATTATGGCAACAGTATCAATTCTAACTTTTATAAAACATATGAAGTATGACTTCAAAAATAAGGTATTACAACCATGTAAACTTTTAATTATTTTTTCAATAGAAAAATTTGTTGTCATGGTGCAGGGGTCTCCAAACTTTTCAGCCCGCGGGTCGCATTAACTATCAAACAGCAGTTTGGGGGCTGACTACACACTCGAGGTCCAAATAAAAAAGAATCAAAACATAGATGTTGTTTTTAATTATTTATTTAATATTATTTTATTCAGATAAAATAATCTTCTTATTTATCCGGGCCGGATGAGAGGGCCTTGCAGGCCGCATTCGGCCCACAGGCCATAGTTTGGAGACCCCTGCAAGAGTCAAATCAAATTTACCTAAATCTATTATAATATGTTGGGGCAATTGTGCTGGGCGCCACATATTTTATTTCTCTTTATATCTCTGTGTGCTCACAATGCTCTTGATAAATAATTACTTTCCACATTAAATGTCAAAAAATAATAAATTGAGCCTCTTTAAAATGGAGTCGACATTACCGTCCTAGAGGAACTGTTTTGCAGGTCTTGTCTCAAACCTTTAGAATGTTAAAACTGGGCAAAATAACCTTTGGACTGGTCTATAGCAACTTTGTACCTTAAGAATTATTTGCAAAGACTAAGAAAGCAGATATTATGACTACCAGACTGATGACTGCCATACTAAAAATTAAAAAAAAAAAATGTTTACAATTAGCGTCACTATGCTTGCTTGTCTGCACCAATATAAATCCTTTCCTTCTATTGCTGTAATTGTTCTGCTTCACTTTCTCACCTATACTCCCTGCTCTTTTCTCCTAATCAGAACACTACTGGGAATTCTGCCTAAATTGTGTTTTACTGAATAGCTATTTCTTGATTTCAAATCAATGCTCATTGCCTCTCACTTTGAAAAAACATTTTGATTTTAAGGTTAACATATCAAAGAAAAAAACTATGGTTTAGTTGTGTGCCTACATTTACACACCTACTTAGAATTACATGGCTGAAATCCTAATAGTGATACTCCTGTACTCTTTTATAAAAAATATTCTCACTTTACATTATAAATATTAGTGTTTTGTGTAAAAATCATAACTATCGAATGTATCAGAATCTTTAGTTTTGTTTAGAATTTTTTCACCAGCTTCAATTCTCTTTAAACAAATGGCAAATAACAGATAATTTAGCATGTCTTACTGAAAACCACTGCTTCAATCACAGCCAAACTGAGACATATAATATTTTTGAGAAAAAATGAAGATACATTATGGAATTATTGAGAAAAACTATTTGGATTAGAAATTAGACTGTATTTATTTAGAGAGATATGGTTGTTCTTAACCCTGAGATAAACTTACATGTTTGAATATATTAAACGAGGAATGATAAAACTGCTATGAAAGAGGAATGTTGGTGGTAGTGTAGAACATGGCTAGAAGTTGACTCGTGTCAAATGAGAACAAAAAGTTAATGATGATAAAACCTATACTTTACAGGTTACTAAAGGTTTCACACACATTACCTGTATCCTCACAGCATCTCAATGAAAATATCAAGGCACCAATTCTCTACTCAAATTTTACAGATAAAGAAGCCGAGGATATTAGTAAAAACAGACTTGCTGTATCTTAGCACATAGTTTCAGTGCTCTCACTAAAATAAAGCTCATAACATGCTGCTGTTGATTGTAAACTTCAAGGGAAATTAAACATAGTTGGTATTTCAGTAGCATTATGAAGATTGAATAATAACTATATTCCCCATTGGAGTGCTTGAGAAGTAAATATTACATTCTTGTTTTTAATTTTTTTTCTTTTAGGATACAAAGATATTTTACATGTGATTCCCTTTAGAGCTTTTTATTTATTTATTTATTTAAAATATATTTTTATTTATTTATTTTTATTTTTGACAGAGAGAGAGAGAGAGAGATACAGAGACAGAGAGAGAACTGAACTGGGGGAGCTCCCAGTTCAGCATATGGTTCTGCACAGGCCGAGGTCAGGATTCGATCCCCGGTCCCTGGCACTGCAAAGTGAGCGCTTAACCCACTGAGCCATCCCGGCTTCCCCTCTTTAGAGCTTTTAAAAAAAAATCACTATGTTTCTATTTATAAAGACAAAATTTCATGAAATATTTAGAAAATGATGGTTTACAATCTTCAAATTACTGTAGGTAAAGTCTAATCTTAAAAAGAGGGTCAAAATTCCAAACATTACCTATCTTTAATTTGTCCTTTAATATCTATCAGAAATGCAATATATATTGAAAGACTTTATGCAAAAAGCAAGTTTAGCCAAGAATTCACACAGAAAAATATAAGAGAGGGGAAAATTTAACGCAGAGACTTTGTTTTAAATCTTTATAGGTCTAAGATTTTATATGCAGCATGGTTACTACAAAGAAAGTGATGTGCTTAGTCTACTCTATACTTTTGTTAGCAGTAAAAATAATAACTATTCCTCTTTGTTTCAATTTCCAAAACTACCTTTCCTGTCATTATTTTCCCACTCTGTCTCCATTCAGTACTCACCCAGCCTTACCACAAATGATAAAACTAAAAATATACAAAATGTTAAGTGGAAAAATAGGACGTTTTTGAAAAGAAAAAAACATTTTGTCTATTTGTATTTTTTTCTCTAATACCCAATGTTTAGACCTAGTGCACTGGAATTAAAGTTCTTCATGAAGTATTCATTCCTTCTCCCAAGCCCTAAATATAATTAGGTAACAAATTCACTAAATATATAAAAGCACTCGTAGGATGTATAGGTGGTTTTTTCCATAAAATGTTATATTTGCACAAATAAAAAATATATGAGCCTCTGATTTGTTTTTTGATCTATGGTTCTAAGTTTTGTTGTCATTAGTCACTCATCTGTTGGCTTTATTTATTGCATGGACATGTATAATCTAAGGACCAGGAGACCAGCTATACAATTATCAGATCGAAAGAGACAACTATAACTGCAGAGGGCTTGAAACCGGCTTCAGTATATGTCTTCCAAATTCGAGCACGCACAGCAGCGGGCTATGGTGTCTTCAGTCGAAGATTTGAGTTTGAAACCATCCCAGTGTGTAAGTCATTTTAATTACTGTCAACTCATGTCTCTGTAATAGTTACCAGAAAAGAGTCAGTGGATCAATATTCTCCCTGGGCATCTTGTCAGTCTCCCCCTTCTTTCTGTCTTCCAGGCATGACCCTTTCAGGTAGGAAGCCTCCTTCACACTATTATTGTAGGTTAATGGGTTAATACATCGGTCCCTGCTCCTCAAGGCATTAAGTCTACTGAGAGATGAAAGATCAGATCCTTAGGAGATGGTTAAATGTTGCTTTTAAAGATTTTCTTTCCACTTCTGCCTTACTTTATTGAATTATTACAATTTACTTTTTATTTGTTTTATTGAACAATGCTATCAGGCTTAGTCTTTCTATGAAAATTCACAGGGAGCTTTCATTAACATTCAGTTTGGCAAGAAAACCCTAGTATTAAGTCACAATATGAATACTGACATGAGGCAGTATTCCACTTTTACATTTCATTGTAGTCCTTTATACGTGTGTAAACATGTGTGTTTAATAAGTTCTATACAATATATTTACTTGTGTAGATTTGTGTATCTATCATCGCAGTCAAGACAGCAAATAGTATCAACATTATAAGAATCTCACCTGGGGGATGCTGGGATGGCTTAGTGGGTTGAGTGCTTACCTTGCAGTCCTGAGGTCTGAGGATTGAGTCCCAGCCCTGGCCCTTGTGGAACCATATACTGGACTGAGGTGTGTTTCCCATGTGGGAGGCTCTTAGCTGGGTCCTTGCTGGGGCAAGCTTCCCATGTGAAAGGCCCCCGGTTTGGCCCCAGCTCAAGGGGGCATGCCTCCCATTCAGTAGTCCCCATGCATGCCCCAAACTGTCGCACCCCCACCAGGATTCAGCCCATGTGGAACAAAACTATGTCAAGAACTGATGACATGAAACTATGGAGGCTGCTTTGGTGTTTTCCCTTTCTCCCTGTCTCTCTCTCTGTCAAAACAATAAAATAAATTATAAAAAAAAAGGAAAAAAAAGAAATAAAAGAATCTTGCCTGTTTCCTTTTATAACCATACTCACTGCCTTTGGAAAAAAAACTGTCAACTAATCCCTGGCAAACTTTCATTTCAAAATCTTGATTTCTAAAATCTCACATTTCAAAAATATTTTATTAATGGAGACATACAGTACATAACCTTTGATTTTGTTATTGGCTTTTTACATTCAGCATAATTTTCTAGGATTCATCCAAATTGTTTTATATATAAAATTTGTCTCTTTATTATTGAGTAGTATTCTGTGGTATGAATGTACCACAGTTTGTTTAAACATTTACCTATTGAGCTAATTTTAGTTTTTACTATTACCAGATGCTATGAACATTCTGGTACATTTGAGTCAATCTAAGTTTTTATTTCTCTGAGATAAATACCCAAGAGTACAATTTCTGAATCATGCAGTAATTACTTATTTCATTTGGTAAGAAAAAAATGCCAAACTGTTTTCCTGAGTGGCCATACCATTTTACATTTCCACCAACAAGGAATAAGTGATGAGTTTCTTCACATCCTCATCATATACATAATAATCATACTGGACAGACCAACAGTGATATCTCATTGTGGTTTCCATCTGATTTCCCTTGATAGGTAATAATGTTCAACAACTTTCCATGTTTTTATTTGCCTTCCATACCATTTAAAATTTTCTCACTACTATGTACTCATATTATGTATCAAAAATTCTAACTGATCAGATTATCCTGATCAAGGAAGTAAATGGATACTTATTGATATGGGAAAGAGATCTCAAATTCTCAGCATGGATTTAAAAGCTCTTATAATCTGTCTCAAACAAAATTTCTTCACCTCAGTGAATAACTGTTTAAATATGTAGCTAAAATCTCTACAATATCTATATCAAACGAGTTTGTAGCCAGGAGCGTGGGAAGCAAAGTAAGAAAAACAATATGATTTCTCAACATGTGCTACTTTAAATTTTCCAGCAATGTTGTAGATGTATAACAATTGAAAAATAGATAATTGTTATATACTAAGAAGTAATGATTTTCATGATTATCCTTCTATTAAGTATGTTATGTTTCTCCAAAATATTTTTTTAAGCATTCCCAAAATATTTTCAGCTTTTTTTTAAACATTTTTTTTTTAAAGATTTATTTTTCTTGTTTTTGACAGAGAGGAGAGAGAGAGAGAGAGAGAGAGAGAGAGAGAGAGAGAGAGAGAGAGAGAGAGAGAGAGAGAGAGAGAGAGAAGGGGGAGGGCCCAGAACAATCTCCATGGTTGCACATCATCGGTTTTTCCACATAATTTTATTCCACAGCTTGGCTTGGGACTGCACAGGGCAGGAACTGGGCTGGGGTCTCACCCCAGAGAGAACTGAACTGGGGGCACTCCCCAGTTCAGCATATGGGTCCGCACGGGCCAGGCCCGGGATTTGATCCTAGTCTTCAGGGCTGCAAAGTGAGCGCTTCACCTACTGAGCCATCCCAGCTTCCCCTCAGCTATTATTCTAAAACCATATAATAAATTCTTAGAAAACCTTCATAATAAAATCAGAAATATGATAATTTAAAGGTTCATATCTTTAATGATTAAAAAAACTAACAAACTATTAAAGGGATAATTGTGAATCATCCTGAGCTTTCAAATTTTTTCTTTCTACTTCTGAAGAATAAATAAGTAGAAAGGCATTAACAGTAACCTATAAAGTTTATGTATTTTTAACTACGTTGATGTAGTTATTGATACTGTCAGGGCAAAAATAAATAAATGGGACAAAATCTTGATAAATTATTATGTATTATCAATATCTCACAAATTAATCAGTATATATGAAATAGTAATTTAAAAACATGAAAGAACTTAGAAAATGCTGCAAATAAAAATAAATGAAAATTTATTTTTTTTTAATTCTACCTCAGAAACTTTCAATTTAATTTCTTTTATTTTTTAAGATTTATTTTATTGCTTGAGAGAGAGAATGGAGGAGAGCCCAGAGCAGTCTGCATAGTTGTACATCATTAGTTATGACATAGTTTTATTCACACATGTGGATGTAAAGCCACATGGGGTGGGAATGCAACTGGGGACATCTTGCATGGGAGATGAAAACCTTCACCGCTGAGCCAACCTGGCAGTGACCAGTTGCATAATAGTTTAGCACAATAGTTTGCTTGGACAAGGGCCAAGATTCAATCCCTGGACCTTGTGGTTGCTAGACAGATGCTCAACCTGTTGAGTTATCCTGGCATACCCTTAATTTCTTATTATATAAAAAGATCTGTTTTAGTGAATGCTGATAAAATATATAAATATGAATGTCTGTAATTTAACATTACAAACAAAATATTTTCATAAAATTTATTTTATTGTTCCAGTTTATCCCTATTTATTTTTACTTTTTGTTATAGATCCAATTGCCTTCTTCAGTATTTCTTGAAATGATGGCCTTGTGCTGGAAAATTCCTTCAGTTTCTGCATGTCTAAAAAGGTCTTTATTCCTACTTTACATCTAAAGAATAACTTTACTGGGTAGTAGATTCTTGACTGGCAATTCCTCTCCTTTAATATTTTGAATACTTGATTTTACTTCCTTCTGGCTTGTAGTTTCTGTTGAGAAATCTCATGATAGTCTGATGGGCTTTTCTTTATAGGTTATGGTGTTCTTTTTTCTGGCTGCCTTGAGGATTCTTTCTTTGTCTTTGACCCTGACATCTTTGGTAAAATGTGTCTTGGAGAGGGTCTGCTAGGATTCAAGTAACTATGGGTCCTGTTCCCTTCTTGAATTTGAGGTTCCAGTTCTTGTCATAGATTTGGGAAGTTCTCATCTATTTGAGCAAATTCTCTGTGCCTATCGTGTCTTCTGGTTCTTCTGGAATACCTATTATTCTCATGTTATTCTTTCTAATGGAGTCAGATAGCTCTTATAGATATCTTTCATTTCTTTTATCTCTTAGGTCTCTCTCTCCTTTCTTCTGAGACATGTTCAAACTTATGTCTTCAAATTCACAAATTCTTGTCTCCATTTGGTCAGCTCTGCTTTCTAGGCTAGATATTTCATTTTTAATTTTGTTTATTGTATTGTTTATCTCCAGAATTTCTACTTGCTTCTTTTTATTTTTTTCCAATTTCCTTTCTGAGATCACTTAACTTCCTCTGTGTATTCCACCAATTTTCTTTGATCTTTTCGAGTGTTTTTAGAATTGCAGTCTTGAATTGTGTATCATTTAGTTTATATATTTTTATATCTTCAAGTTCTTTTTTTGGAGATTTTCCATCTTCTTTCTGAGCACCTTTGTTCCCTAGGGTACTCATTGCTGTTGGAGCCTTTTATTTTGGGGGGTGGGGCATGATGACTTTTCCTCTGGTAGATGTGACGAGATCTTTCTTTTACTTCCTAGCAGGTGTTGTTGCAGTGTCTTATAATATTTTATCTTGATTATTTGGTTTTCTCACAGTGGGAGACTTCCTAGAAGGTAGGTTTCTCTTTGATTCAGTTGCCCTGGTCTCTGTATACCTCCTCTTTGGGAAGATGTGGTGAATGATGATATTCTATGCTTCTGAAATTCCACCACCATCCACCCTGAATTCTGGCTGCCTGTGCCTTTGATTTTGGTTTATTCTAGGCCTCCAACTTGCCCAGAGTTGTTCTGAACCTCAACCCACGCTTGCACTCTCCCACCTCAGTCTCTGCATCAGTCTCTGAGTCAGTCAGTGGGTAGTTCTGTGGGTTGTGCTTCAAGGCGTGTCTCCACACTGCTCCATTTCTCTCTCTCACTCACCTCCTTTTCACCAGCTTTAGGTACCTTTCTGCAATAAATGAGTCCCTCAGCCAGGGCTGTGTGTTGCTTAGGTGTTCTCTCGTTGGATTATAGTTGTTTAATTTGTTGTTCTTTTCAGAAGAGATTTCAAAAGCTCTTTTCATGCTGCCATTTTAATAACATCTATAAAATTTATGTTAAACATTTTTTAAAAATTAGTATGCTATTAATAATTATTTTAGGGGAAAAGCCGGGATGGCTCAGCGGGTTGAGCGCTCGCTTTGAGGCCCCGAGGACCGAGGATCGAATCCCGGCTTCGGCCCAGGCAGGACCCACATGCTGAACTGGGGAGTTCCCACAGTTCGGTTCTCTAGCTGTCTCTGTCTCTGTCTCTCTCTCTATCTGTCAAAAGTAAAATAGAAATAAATATGCACTGAAGACAAAAAGATAATTTCTAAAAAAAAAAGAAAAAAAATAATTATTTTAAAGTAAGACATAATACCATAACAGTGTAAATTCTAACATATTTTTAGATTAAACCTTGACATTTATTAAAAATGAAGCATTTGACATTATTAAGCACCCATCATTTTTTCTCAAAAATAATACTTTGGTTAGCCTGAAAATGCCCTGTTTTTAATCCCCATCTCTGATTAATTATGGTCTTTCCTCCAAAATCATATCTCTGGCCAGTGTTTCACAACTGTCACATTGTGACCAGAAAGATTTTTTAGAGTCAGCATAGAATGGTTTCTGAAAGCTAGATGGAAAATTTGGATTTTTTTTTTTAGTAGATAATAAGCATCTATTAACTTCTTGATCAGAGAAACATAATTAAAGAGATAATTTTGGATATAGCATAAAAATACACATGTGGTAAAGAAAACACTTAAAATGCTTTGAATTATATCATAGCAAATTTGAATCAAATAAGTGTCAGATTTTTAAAAAAGTAATGCATGGAGAAAATCATAAAATAAACACTAAACTATTTGGTAATTAATGGACAAGTATGGGTTAAAAAAAATTCAGTGATAGTTAAAAGGAATCAAAAGAGATTGAAGCATTCTGATTTGTTATTCTAATTTATGGTATGTTGATTGATGTGTTTTTGTTAAGGCTCTTGGGGTAGTGGATGTGGTATAAAGGCTAATTATAAACATGTTTGGTTTTATGTGAAAATAAAAAGGGAAACTTTGTTACTAAGATAGAATGATGCTTTGGAAATAAGAGTTGACGATATAAATTTAAGAATATTCCACTTATAGTTAACTGAAGCCATGAGCAAAGAAATATTTATGAGAAGGAAGGAGAAAAGGACATAGGAAGAGAAAAAAGAAAAAGCAAGAGAGAAGAGAAGTGTAAGGGTTCAGGAGTTAGCATACACTAGGAATTACACAGAAGGTGTGGGAAGAGAATGAAGAGCCAACAGAACTGACAAAGCAGTGGATCAGAGTAGGAGTAAGAGAATATAGCTCATCTGATGTTATAGAAACTGAAAGCAATACAGTTTCAAGGATGAAATATATGGTCAAAAAGGTCAAATGTCTTATTATTGTTTATGGTGAGGTAAATGGAGAAGTGAAGAAATATCTCATGCATAGAAGTCAAAAGCATAAGAAAAGTTTCAGAGATAATTTAATAATGCTACTTCCTAGAAGATGAAGCTTGTAGAATACTCAGTCAAAATACTGAAAAATAGGACATAATAAAGATGGTAAATAAAGCAGAAGATAATAGATAAAAATAATACTTCCTATTCATTTAAGCATGGCAATAATTAAAGCACTATGCTAAGAGATTTGTATGTGTTTCCTCCAATCTTAATAGAATTATAAAAATTTGGGAAAGCTATCCCTATTTTGAAATTAATGTAGTAAGACTTAATGAGGTTAAATAATTAACTTTGACAAATCTCTCTAGTAAATATTGGACCTGTTTTCAAATTCAAGTTGAACTGATGTCAATAAGTTTATGTATATGAATTTCTTTCCCCAAAGAGAAGTTATGTGTTCAGACTTGTAAGTAGTAAAGATGTAGATTGTAAGGGAATAAAAACGCTTTTGGGATGGAGATTTTTAAGGAGCAATAGCTTGGAAGAGACAGGAAGAACTCTAATAGTGGAGTCAGGTAAAGCAAAATACGGTTATACAGTTATACTTAACCATGGATTTCAGACTCAATCTTTCATATCTGTAAAGTTAACATCACTAAAACATGGGAAATGGGCCTGGATTAGTATACTGAAAAAGAAAACTCTTTATGAGGATAATTGTGTTAGAAGATTAATAATAATCAAAAGTGTTGGAGCAGCAGTTGGAGCCCAATCAGAATAACATGGAACTTATATGGGCCAAGTCTGCATGATTTTCTCTAGAGACCGTGCTCCTGTCAAAAAGAAAGTTAAAGAACTGAGAAAAAGCAATGGTATAAGTAACCTGGGTTTAGAGATGAATAAAACAAATATTAATGAAGGCTACCAGTGATAGTGCAGTTGCTTTGTTCTACCCTATTTGTATTTGCTTACTGGTATTAAAATCCCTACCATAGACCTCAGCATCACAGAAGAGGAGAAAACAGGGCAAAAAGCCATTTAAATGCAAGTATTATCATCCAAGAAGATGTTGGATAAGAACATAGATTTAGACTCTAAATAATAGTTTGTCTTGTTGATGATATTGAGCTCTGAAGACTAGTCTGAAAGGGTTGAAAATATGTATCAGTACAAGAAAATGGCCAGAGATCCTGTCAGTATTCATTAGAAATGATGAAGAGAGAGATGACAAAATAGAAAAGGAAGTGTTTGGATGTCTAACACTTAGATGGGCCAAGATCTAAAATTCAGTTGTAAAAAACAAAACACGGAACATATGGTTATAATTAGTTGTGATGACTTAAAATTTGTTATCTTGGAGGTGAACTAATGCCACTCTAAATATATCAAATAAAAATTATGTCATTAAAAAATTAACATCCTAGGTGTCTTATTGAGGGTTTCTTGAGACCACCAATAAACTTTATATTTGCTCTATAGGCTTTGCATTTTAATTGGATTTATTTATCAGTAGAAAATAAATACTTTCTTGTTTATTTAGGTATGACCATCTAACCATGTACATATTCCTCTTATTATGGTAACTGTATTGCTAAAATATGAAACATTTCATGTCAACCCACATATTTTTAAGTCATATAAAAGAATCTAATTTTACTGCAAACTCTAAGTTCTAAATGTATGCCTTGACATTTTTCAATAAGTGGTCCTACTGATAAAGTATGTTTACTGATTATGTTCTGCTTAAAGTCACAGTGTTAAAAATTATATTTAGAATAGTGATATGATATTTAACTTCACTGAGGTCATAATCACATCATTGTGGACTTCAACCTACATCCATGGGAAAAAATTCTAAGGTAAAGAGATGCTTTTTTTAGAGAATGGTCACATGCACACTCTAAAAATGTCAAATCTTATATACTGAGCACCTCCTATTTAGATGAAGGTATTTAAAATCAAAGACTAAGTTCCATTTTAGCATGCATATTTAAGACCCTTAGATAAATATTATGCACACAATTACACTCATTTTTTATGATGACAAGGGAATAATCAGTGATTTAGTGATTCTTTAAAGTTTTCATTTGGAGAGTAAATATTTCTCCTAAAGATGTATTTTCCATTACACACTTTTGAGAAGAGATATTAGATGGAAATTTCAGCCAAGTATGGGTGAATTGCTTAAACCATGCATTGATTACCGACTGTTAAGCAGCTCGTATTTGAATGCATCTGATCCCTTTAACCACAAGCTCCATTTTCTGTCTTCTATCAGCAGTTGCAGCATCCAGTGATCAAAGCCAGATTCCTATAATTGCTGTGTCTGTGACAGTGGGAGTCATTTTGTTGGCAGTGGTTATTGGCTTCCTCCTCAGTGGAAGGTAAGAGAGGAAGCTGTGATTCTCAACATTTGCAGTCGATCTCTTCCCTACCTGGATCTGACCATTTGGCTGTTAAGCACATCCCAACACAATATATTAGTTGATAACATCAATGTACAATGTAATTCTTAAGCCTTGCCTTGTCTCTCATTGTTAGTGCTAACTTTTAAGCGCACAATATATCTTTTACAGGTATGGTCTCTTCACAAAGAATAGTATTAGCTTGTTATTCTTTATTCTGTCAACAATATAACCATATCTTTGTCTGATATAGTTTTTTATTTTTATCTGAAAATTTTTTTGCTCTCAAAAGTATTTATGTTTGTCTGCTTTAGTTCTAGCATTTGTAACAGGACTAATAATTCCATTTAGCCAGCATTTTACCTTAATAAGGTGCTAGATATGAATAGAAAGCAGACACTTACATAAACAAGTATTTTTTTTTAATTGTTAAATTTATTGAAGTGACATTGGTTGATAACAATTACATTGTTTCCAGGTGTATAAGCATTTTGAAAAATAGCTAGCCCTTTTTTATGACTGTTTTTATTTTTAGTGTTTTTTTAATTTATTTTTTAGTTGGGTAACAGTGGTTAGCAAAATTATATAGGTTTCAAATATATAATTCAGTTTTTGAATGATTTCAACCTGGATATATTAATCAGTGTATCTTGATTTAAAATGAATTTTATTGAATGTTATATTAATATGTGTAATATATATGTGTATATATATATATATATATATATATATATATATATATATACACACACACATGTCTATAAATTTTTATTTTGGGCAATATTACATACAAATTTTCATTTTGAACAATAATAAAATAGATAGAGGCCCAGCAAGAATTTTGTAGAAGTTGTTTATGCACATTTAGATGATTAACTTTCCTAAAAATAAAGAAATGAACAAATCAAAACATGATTGTACTCCATTCCTACAACAAACATATTTTCATTTTTCATCCAGACTATGTTAGAATGGCTATTCAGAAAGGTGTCAATTTGAAAATGTTCCAGTGTTAGACCATTATAGAAAACTTAGATGAAAGTCTTCATGGAAATACCTGCCACAAGTATGTGGAATGGAATGCAAAGTCCAAAAAAAGTCAGGAAATCAATATTTATATTAATTTTGTTACTGTTCTAGTCATTTACATTTGACTCTTCAGTACCTTTTCAAGTCATAAATATATAGAATTAGGCACTTTTCACTATATTTTGTATTATATTCTGAAAAGATTTATGACTGTATCTTTTAAGTTACAAAGTAATTTATTCTTATAAAGTATTGTTATTTCTTTTGAACATCCTTTCTCTTTTTATTTGAAAATTTCCTTTCTCCTAGTTCTTGTCATTTAGGAGTATTCACAGTTTTGTTGTTTTTTGTTTTTTTAAGAATGGATATAGAAACACATTGCTTACTTTTAATGTTAGGATACAATGATACATTTTTTAGAAATTCTAGATGTGAAGCAATTTGTGTTCTGTTGAGGACAACCAGCCCTATCCAGAAGGTGGTTATTTAGTGTCTCACTGGTCTCTATATCCTGAAGTCACCTAGGGAATATGCTCTATTTTTCTCCCAGCTTTCTGGAAGATAAGCTAACTCCACTAGTCTTTTCATAAAAACTTTGCTCAGATTTTGACCAAGTAAGATAATTAAGTTGAGTGCATTGCAACTGATAGGAAAACTACTCTGTGATGTGTTTTTGTTTTTGTTTTTTTCTACTCCAAAAGGGTAGATTTACAGAACTTGTTTGTAATATAATTTTATTTTCTTTTTTTTACATTTGACTGAGATACGAATTGCTGCTTCCTTTCCAGTAAATTCAGAAGCATTAATTGTATTTAGGGACATAGGGATCATAAGAATATATTGTATTTTATTTGTTGGGCCCATGTGTAGGAGAAATGAATAAAAATGGAAGGATGAGCTAAGGTCTAGAGTCCAATAAATTTTTGTGTTTGAAGCTTTATTAAGACATATCAAATATAAGAAGTATTTTATTGTAGATTTAGCATACTATATTTACTTAAACTAAGAATTATTAATATGAATTTACTGGTGACAAGCCACTATGAAGTCTTTTGTATCTGTATATGAATCAGCCCCTATTCTCAAAAACTTTTCTTTCCCAATATATACAAAAAACTGACTTTAAAACAATTCTGTTACATCAGTAGCATAAGGCAAACTGTTTAAGAGAAGGTTCACTCTACCTATTATTTAGTCACTAAAGCATAATATAGCTTTAATACACATAAACACATGCAAATTCCATATGAACCTGAATTTGTTGTACAAGACAAACTAAATTTTAGTATAATATCTGTTATACTGGCATCACATCTACAACCAAGAGACAAAGCTTCATTTTCAGCACAACTAAATCTAGGACTTGTAAAAATACATTTTTAGATAGATTGTCTTATAAAAGCATATTACTTTTTAAAATTAGCAGCACCCTATAAATTTGTACATTGTTCATATTTTTTTTTCTTATTTAATCTCATAAAGTAACAGCTTCTGATCCCGTGAAAATAAATTTGCAGTTTATAGGAAAACAAATTTTACCCCCAAACAATTTGAGGTTTATGTTTTTTACCAGCAAAATTTTTAAATGAAACTTCTATTCATTTTGTTGAATGCACATTATTGATTTTCTGTGGGTGTTTGATATGATTGAAACATGTTTGGACCTTTTATTTTAGTTTCATAGATGAGCTATTTTGTTTGCATTATGTAAATACAATTATTTAAAAGCTGAATGATACGGTTCTTAAAGGACTTTTCTCATTCAAGGTAGTGAACTTTACAATTTTTGTTTGAACTAAGAAAATCATATCCATTTTGTAGCTCCTAGAGTATCCTGAATTAACTCAGTAATGATATGTCAAATAAAAGAAACCTAAGTGAAGAAATGTTTCCAAAACCTAACTAAAATTTGGGGAAAAGCCTGTTCTCAGAATAGTGTAAGACATATATGTTTCTCCCTCTTCTCTTGGCCAAAATATGATTGATACACACACATACACTGGCATCCAGATGTTACTCACATAGAACTTACTCTCTTTTATAACTTTGAATCTCATGAATATATAATAAACCAAATAATTGCTACTATGTAAAATGTCTCTTAATTGCCCATAATTTATTTCCTCACTGGTGTTATAAATGGATTTTAATATATTGCAAAAATATAAATATCACTTGTATGTTATATTTGTTTACAATTTATATTATTTTGGGGTCCAGAAGAAAAAAAATTCTTGAAGATACGTATTCACTGAAAATGTGTATTTTTATTCAGACAAAAGGAAAAAAAGAGGATTATAACAGACAGAATACTATGAAATTAATCTATTTCAAAAAAATAATAATAATTCATTTTCAAAAATACATTTAAAAGTGAAAAATAAGTCAAATATAAACTTTCAATTCATTTTAGGATAAACTTAATTATGCAGATAACTTATGGGGTATACCTATCTAGATATGGTTGACAAGCATTGATCTTAAAGGAAAGGGTCCTATTTAGAAAATGGCAAATAATTATAACATTTTAGTTTTCTATCAATTCTAGAACTAGTGTGATCTTCCTTTTAAGGTGCTATCAATTGTTCCATAGAGCATGTTGGGGGGATGATTCAGACTTTCCTTCTTACTTTCTTTCTTAGTAATTTTATCTATTTAATATTATTATTATTTATTTTATTTTATTTTTTGAACTGAACTGGAGGCCTCACCACATTCGGGAAGCACACCCCAGTTCAGCATGTGGGTCCACCTGGGCCAGAGCTGGGATTCAATCCCCGGTCCTCAGGGCTTCAAAGCAAGCGCTTAACCCACTGAGCCATCCTGGCTTTCCCTCTTAGTAATTTTAAATGGGCTTCTCATGGGACTGCAAAACGACTGACATGTCCTCAGCAAACTATGAGCTGTTTTTCCCTGGCATGGATACAAATTAAACCTGTTATATACACTCAATATTATAATTATTTTTCAATCTTTTTCTCTTATTGGAATGACATTGCACATTGATAACTTTCTTAGTATATCCTAATTTTGTGGCTTTTCTGTTTCATATACTATTTATAGCTATAAATTGATTAATCAGTGTTATACCAATGGTTGCCATCACCACAGTCTTCCAGTTACGTGCTTGAGAAACTCGTGTACTGTGTCCTTCCTCTTTTTTTCTTTCCTTTGAAGATGATTGTTAATATTATTTAATTGACATATTTTTCTGTGTCCCCAACTCACACTTGGGGCTTAATTTTGAAAATTGGTTACTGAACACTTCTTAGTCTGATATAAAGCTTAAATTAACACGATGTAGAAAATACAAAGGAAAAATATTTCAGCTGACAGAAACTATTTCTTCTTCGAAAATTGCTCACTAGAGACATCCTAGGATTACAGAATACACTTCCAATACCTTGTGTCTGATTCCTCACTTCTTACATCGTTATGAATTGAATTTTAAGAAAATTTTGGAGCTTTGCATTTTTATTTTAATTAATTCCACATATACACTGAGAGGTTAAAGACACATACACACATCTTATACATGTGCACACCATACATATTTACATGTTTTTGCATAGAAACACAATACATGTAAAGCTATTTCCCTATTTTAAGATTGGAAAACAAAACCAAAATACCTATAGCTCTTGAAAAGTGGAAAGATTCCCTTAAGCTGCTTAGCCTTGGATATTATTTTAAGGCTATTCATCAGGGCTTTATTGCTGTGTTGTTCCTGAGATGCTAACTTTGTCATAGTGGTGGCTTAACGCCTATAAAAACAGACAAGTTATTTTCTGGACAAGAGATATTCCCTTTGTTTGTGCTGGTCATGTTCAAGTCCCTTTGTCTTTCATTAAACAATTAAAATTCAATCCATTGAAATATGTTATGGGAATGCTAAGATGGCTCAGCAGGTTGAGCACTCATCTCGCAGCCCTGGGTTCTGAAGATCAAATCCCAGTCCCAGCCTATGCATACCCATATGCTGAACTGAGGTGTACCCCCAGTTTGGTTCTCACCAGGGTGAGCTCCATGCGGGAGGCCCCCAGTCTGGTTCCTGCTTAGTGCAGCCCCACACCTACCCGTGGAATAAAACTGTGTAAAAAACCAGTGATGTGCAACTATGGAGACTGCTTTGGGCCCTCTCCCTTCTCTCTCTCTCTTTCTCTCTCTGTCTATGTCAGAAACAATAAAAGTAAATCTTTAAAAAATAAGAAATATATCAGTTTTCTGAGGGAAAAATTATTCAAAGAGCAATGGATACTGTACTTGGATGTTAACTTATCAAATTTAAGATACTAAGACCATACCAGAAAATTAGAAAAAAAAAATAAGGTTGATTTATATAAAACGCTGCTCTAGGTGTTTTTTTCTTTTATTATTACTTGAAAATAATACTTAAATATTTCCTTTTGTAAATGTTCAAGTTTCTTAATATATAACAGGTTGTAAATGACATATTCTTCTCAATGATTCATTAGAAACATGCATTAAGTACCCAATGTACATCAAACACCAAGTCCCAGGCATGTGAAAGAAGAAGGCAACATTCTTTTCCCAAAGTTTTTCCATTTTTAATTTAGAAGTCTGATAAATGAACAGAATTTTAGAATTAGAATTATAGCAGCTATGAATAAAGAAAATAGTTTAAATTAGAATCATTTTCCTTGGACCAAAATGATGGCCTGATTCATCTGAGTTCTTATTACATGCCTGCCACAGCTATGTTAGGCAAAGCAATGACTTGAAGGTAAAATCCACTTAGAAACTTTTTTTTAAGTTCACAAATAATTATATTAGCATCCTGAAGGTAATTCATACAAGTGCCAGAGATCTGCCTATGTTTAATATGAAAGCATAATAGCTTCTTAAGCAAAAACTTTTCAGAGTATGAAGTACTCTAAAGAAGAGCTAAGCCTCTTTGCCTAGGGGATGTAGCACAGTATTAATATTGATAATAGTAGGTATAATATTGCCTAGTGTGAATTACATACTGCATGCTATGATGTACTGTTCCAGGAGTTTTGCATGTAATGTCTCATAACACTGTGTCTTGTATTAGTTCTATCTTCTACTTATACTTGATCAAATGTCTTGCTGTTTCTTAAATATTGTAAATACAATCTAGTCTTAGGGCTTGACTGGCTCTTGCTGCCTAAAACTCCCTTACCCCAGAGAACCACATAGCTTCCTGATACTTTCAATCTCATCCTCTCCGTTGAACTTACTAATATGATGACCCATGATTCCTTCACCTGCACATCAGCTCTCCCTTATCTTGATTTGTCTCTTCCTAGAACTATTAGGATTATGTAGCATAATACATATTGCCATTATATGCCACATATGTGTATATATTTTTTTTTCTATTGATTTTTTTTTTTATCAAAACTACTAGAATATAAGATTTAAGATTGCAGGTATTTTTGTCTGGGCTTTTTTTTCTTCTGGGAAGGTGTCTAGACCATAAATTATTATATCCAGATAATGAGAGTCTGGAGCTTGAAACTACCTCTGACTTTAGAGCCCTCACTCTTTATCTAAAACTTCCCAGTGCTGGAAACTATATAATTTTTACTAACCGATGTTATGCCCAATAAATTTAACAACAATGACAGCAGCAACAAAACAAAACAAACAAACTACTTCCAGTGACTTACAATCATTGAGGTGTATGATTTGGGTGCAACGTGGAACTCAGGTGTAGAAAGTCACGGATTCTCTACTGCTGAAAATAATGATGTTAACATTTTAAAACTTTCCAAACTGATCAGTTCCATGAATAAAATACCTCTTAGAAATTGTCAGTGTTAACTTTACAATAAATTAAGAAGTACATTAGATTTTAGTGAATTACCCTTCTGCATTTTACTTAGAACCCGTACCTGATAAATTGTATTTATTCTAGAATCACACTTGCCAAACG